>VZRE01008063.1:0-22133 GCA_013396775.1 Cephalopterus ornatus
GAGGAGAGAGGGGTCACCATCGACCAGAGGGAGACACGGGAGGAGACCATACTAGAGGTCATTGAAGAAGAACAGGAGATGGATGAAGGACGAAGCCTCTACCAAACTGTGGAGGTGGACAACAGAGACCTCTGTCCTCCAGGAGAGGAAGGGCCTGTGAGTGACCTGAGGGTCCGCTACGTCCCTGCTGACCCTGCGGAGCGGCCGGAGGTTCAGGTGGTCCCCCAGCCCTGCGAGCCCCAGACCATCGCCTACCTGGTGCATGTGATCCAGAACGGGAGAGATCCCAGCGCTGCCACCTACGAGATTGTCTGTCAGCAGCCTGACAACCGTGGTCAGCCTGTCTGCGTGAGGACGTGCTACGTGTCCGCCAAGCCACCGACCGTCTCCTGCAACAGGAGCAACCACCCAGAGCCACCACCCCGGGGGGACAGGAGAGAAACTGGGGAGCCTGAACCACCTTCCAGCTCCCAGGAAAACATGAGGGATCTCAATGGGGAGAGAGCTGGAGCAGGAGTGAAGGAAGGAGCTCACCAGGCTTCTGCCTGCGAGCCAGATGCTGTTAAAGGTGACCCTCGCAGGGTGAAGACCAAGGTGATCCCTGACACGGAAAAGAATCAGCCCCAGGGAGATGGATCGAAAGCTGCCAGGGAGAAGGTCCCACAGGAGCCCAGATCCAGCTGCCAGGTGAGGGAGCGTGAGGACAGGAAGGCCAAGAGTTGTCCACCTCTGCTCCAGGCTCTGGAGCCACGGGAAGCTCGTGAGTCAGACCGGCGAGACGCCGACGAGAGCCGTACCCGTGCGCCCCAGAGAGAAGAGACCAGCCGCATCCACGAGGATGTGGAGCTTCTCCCACCAGGGAAGAGCTGCCAGGAGGAGGCCTGCAAGAGGAGCCCCCGGAAGGGGGGCGATTCCCAGCTGCCACGAGAGGAGGACCCACGTCTTGGCACCAAGCAGAGCCAGGGAACCCCCGGCCTCCTGGTCTCCCAGGAGGAGCCGAGTCGTCTCGTAGGGGATAAAGCCAAAGCATCTTAGGGGGAAGCTGCTGGGGCTTCTCCGAGTCCTTCTGAGGATCATTTCTGCCCTGTTTTAGTTTAGGACGTGGTGGCACAGAAGTGATTGACTCAAAAGGGTTTGTGAGGTGCCTTGAGAGGGTGTCAAGTGGGTTTTCCATGTAACAAATCCTCAAGTTACCTCCAGATCTGCTTCCCTGCATGATGCTTCTCCACCAAAATACAGTATTTAGTCACTTTTTCTGCTCTAATTGGAGTCCTTGGGTCTCTCTGTCCTTGGTATCTCTGTCCTCTCTTTCACCCTGGGGTGGGACCACTCTGCATCTCCCTGTGCTCACGTGGCTGGTTCTCATCAGTCTCTGCAATGCCAAAAAAAACCCCAATAGCTCAACCATCCTCATTTTGGGGCCTGAAAGTCCTCAAAGCTGGGAAAAGTCCCACTTTTGGGGACTATTACACCACATGCAGCTGAGCAGAATCCCAGCTCCAGCCTCAGGGAGGGTTTGGAGCAGCTGAGTGATGCTGAGGTCACCGCAGGATGGTGGTGGTTCCTTCTTCTTCTTCTTCTCCTTCTTTTTTCTTCTTCTTCTTCACATTGATGTATTGCATGAAAAATCAGAATAAACAGCTGATGACTGCACTGAGAGGTGCCAGCCTTCCTCCTTCCGCTGCTCTTCAAGGATCTGGGAGGGCCACACGTTCCCGGGTGGGATCACATGTTCCCAGTTCACATCTCACATTCCCTGTAATCCCAGGCGCTTCCTGCAGGCAGGGAAATCCCACCCAACCCCCGCTACGGCACGTCCACGAGCCCACATCCTCCTCAGAGCTGGTGCCAGAGGAATTCCCGAGGGTCTGCCCCAGCCCGGGGCACTCGGAGACGCTCCCAGCGAGGTCCCCTCCACGCACGTGACGCTCACGCATCTCAGTGACAAACATATGGCAGCACAGATGGTGTGTCTGCGACCGGGGCCAGAGCCTGGACTGCAAACACCCCCAGCAGCTGCCGGGAACAGCCCCAAATCCCCCGCTGCAGCCAGGCCACGGCTCCCTCCGGGATTTGCTCTTGCAAAGGTGGAAATGCCACTTTCCGGCTCAGGTTTTTATCAAGGGGAGTTTGTAAAAGGCGGGTGAAAGTGCAAAATCCATGGAGGTTTCCTGCCCTCGGCTCCCAGGTTTGGAAAATTCAGTCTGGCAGGGGCTGGGTTGTGGGAGGAGGTGCTTTCTTCCCAATATATGGGGGGGCAAAAAAAGAGTTGGGGGCAGAAAATCAGGACAAGAGAGGAAAATACCTTGGGGACAGTTCCTTGCTGGTTCCCTTTGTGCTGCTCTAGGCTGTCCCAGCCTCCTGCAGGAATTCCCAAAGAGCTGTCCCAGATCCCAGAACACATCCTGGCTCCTGTGTTACCTCTCTGTTCCAGGCTCCCCTTGAAGCTTTGGGGGGATACAGATTTCCCTGGGATTCCCAGGGGGAAGCTCAGCCCTGAGGACTAAAGGAAGGGAGACGACAGGGATGTTCTGAAGGACCGGGGGGCAAAAATGGATAAGGAGGAGAAAACACGAGTGTGGATAACTGTGAGGAGTAAAACTGAGGAGAGCCTAAGGAGGGGCCCAGCACATTCCTGAGGCGAAGGCGGGAGCGTGGGCAGGCCCAGATTTGCCGTTAGAGCCGGGATTGCCCAACAAAGCCTGGGCTGAGCTGGGCTGGGAAGGGCGGTGGCTGCGCCTGGAGACTCCCAAGGGCTCCAGATCCGGCTCCAGATTCGTCACATCCAAGCCAGCTGTGCCCAGAGCGGAGCCTCCTGACAGCCCAGCCATGGTGAGCGAGCCGGGACCCCCGGGATGGGGACACAGAGGGGGTTCCATAGGGGGGGAATGGGACAGCAGAGCAGCTTTTCCTGCAAGAGGCCCCAGAGCCGGAGCGAGACGCGTTTGGCTCAGGAGAGAGCGACTGGTGCCAAGGCTGAGCTGAGGCTCTGCTGGGAAGGGGCCTGGGCGTGGGAAGGGGGGGCAGAGACAGAGGGCAGAGGGTTCCTGCAGGTTGGGGGGGACTAAGGAGTGGCGTTGGTGTTGTTCCCCTCATTCCCTCCCTTTGCCCACTCTTTTCATGCCCATAACCAGGTTCGGGGCTCTGCCCCCACCCCCAGCACTGGGAGGGGGGAAGAGGAACCAAGAGCTGAGGGTGGAAGGAAGTTGCACCTCTCAAATTAACTGAAAAAGGCTGAACTGAGCCTCAGGAAGGGCAGGATGTGGCAGGGAGGCCCCAGGAGCCGAGGTTGGGATGGGAAGGGCAGGATTCCGCCAGCTCTCCCTGCACTGCCCTTCCCCAGAAAATGGAGGCTCTGGAAGGGGAAGAAGCCCCACATTCTCCCCTCTCCTCTCCATCTCCTCACCTTGCCCTGTCCATCCCCACGGCAGGAGCCCCAGGCCAGCCCTGCTCCATCCCTGCCCAGAGGGAGGAGATTGAGCAGGCAACTGGAATTTTCCTCTCCTGACTCAGTTTCTCCCGGGCCCAGGCAGGGCCGGGGGAGGGAAAAGGAGGGGGGAGAACGGGCTTATCTCTCCAGAGAAGCAGCCTCGGCCAAGCCTGGTTGCACCACAAGCTCTTCCCAGTCCAAGGCCACTCCTCCGATGGGAGCTGACACCCCCCCGGGGGATTTTCCACCAACCCTTCCCCAGTCCTCTGGGTCCTGCCTGTGCCAGGGCAGCGGAGAAACGAACACCAGGGAAAAATGCGGCGGGACAGGTTGGGCAGAGGAGGCCCCCCCCAGCCCTGCCCGGGATCCAGGCTGACACCCGGGGCTCCCAATCCCGCCCTCCTTCCCCACAGCCCACGGAGACGGAGCGCTGCATCGAGTCCCTGCTGGCCGTGTTCCAGCGCTACGCCGGCCGGGAGGGGGACAGCTGCACCCTGTCCAAGAGGGAATTCCTGGCCTTCATGAACACCGAGCTGGCTGCCTTCACAAAGGTGAGCAACACGGCACAGGGGGAGCAGACCCGGCTTGCCCTGAGAAGCTCTGGGTGCCCCCGTCCCCCTGGAAGTGTCCCAGGCTGGATGAGGCTTGGAGCAACCTGATCTAGTGGAAGGTGTCCCAGGCACGGTGGAACCGGCTGGTCTTTAAGGTCCCTTCCAACCCAACCCACCCTGTGATCCCACGAGCAGCTGCAGTTCCATACCCGGCGGGGGGGTCCAGCCCCGTGGCACAGCTCCACCCCCAGCTCTCTTGCAGAACCAGAAGGACCCAGGGGTCGTGGACAGGATGATGAAGAAACTGGACTTGAACAGCGACGGGCAGCTGGACTTCCAGGAGTTCCTGAACCTCATCGGGGGCATTGCCGTGGCCTGTCACAACAGCCTGGTGGTGAAGGCCCCCGGCCCATAGCAGGGCCCTGGGGGCCACATCTCCCCCACCACTATGAACATTCCCCTGCACAACCGGAAGCACCAAGATGGAGACAGCCCCTTCCTTCCTTCCTTTTTATGTATAAAATAAAGGGTTTGACATCTGAGTGTAAGGTTTTATTTCAGCACCTGGAAAGCAGCCCCAGAGGGAGCAGGATCCCAGAATCCCTGAGGTTGGAAATTCAGTGTCACCTCCTGTGTCTCAGCAAAACCAAAACTGGAAGATCAGGGTGGGTTAATTACTTTATTCATGAGTGAAGCTGCTTAGTTGGAGAAATGTTACCAGGACAACAAAACAAAGAGTCACCACGACCACAAAAGTTGAGCCAGTGCCATTTCCAAGGGGAGAACTGCCCTGGAGTTGGGATAGGCTTTGCACTGCCCCGGTTCCCGACAGCACCACACTCCCAGAGCCATTCCTGGCTCTGCCAAGCAATTCTTTCAGGACCTAAAGGGTGTCAGAGGCAGCTGCTGCCTCTGGAGCAGTTTCCAAAGTGCTCTGTGGTAACCAGGGCTCGGCAAAGCCGCCCTTTCCCCTCTGGAAAAGATTTGCCATAGGACAACAGTCCAGAAAAACTTCACATCAGCCAGTGTGGAAACAAGGGAAAACTACTTGGAAGCAGAGTCTCACTACAACACTCCTGGGTGGGGAGATCAAGTGGGGCAGCACATGCCAGGCTATGGGGAAGAGAGGAGGCTACAGGTTGGGATGGGGGAGAGGAATTTGCCCTCACCCTCCCCCCGGACAGGAATTCCTAGCGGAACTGCAGAGGGCTGATGCGCAGCCCGATGACGTCCTTGCCGATCTCCGTCACCTGAGGGACAAAAGGAGATGATGATTAATGATCAAAAGCAACTCAAAATCCCAACCCTGAGTGCAACCCTTGGAGCCTCAACTGCTCTGGAGAACAGAATCCCAGCTGGGGTTGGAAGGGACCTCTGGAGATCACCCAGTGCAAGGCAGGGCCACCCAGAGCAGGTGACACGGGGACACGTCCAGGTGGGGTTGGAATGTCCCCAGAGAGGAGGCTCCACACCCTCCCTGGGCAGTTGTTCCAGGGCTCTCCCACCCTCCATAGAAAGTACTTCCTCATGTTGAGGTGGAACTTGTTGTGGTTTAGTTTAAGGCCATCACTCCTCGTCCTGGGCACCACTGGATAAAGTCTGGGACCATCCTGACACCCCTTGGAGATATTTGTATGGATGGATGGGATCCCCTCTCACATGAGGGGTTTCTGTGGATATTTGAGGTATTCGTATGGACTGATGAGATCCCCTCTCACTCTTCTCTTCTCCAGACTAACCAGGTCCAGCTCCCAGTGTCTCCTCATCAGGGAGATGCTCCAGACCCCAAATCACCCCAGAACACACAGCCCATCACCATGAGGTCATCCCCAAATTCGGGCATCGTTTCAACCCCACAGTCCTCACAGCCCCCAAACTCTTCTCCCTCACGTGCCAAGGCCTCTGACACGACACAGCACCACCAAGTCAGTTCAGGAGGACGGGGAAGGAGCTGTGGAAGGGAATTCCCAAGGGAAACACCCCGGGACGGAGACGCCCTCACCGTGGTGACGCGGCAGATCTGCCCGTGGAACTCAGGGCAGTAGCAGGCCCCGCTGAGAGGACACTTCTCCACGGGTTTCCCGCGGTAGATGGGTCTGTAGGAGGCAGCACAGATGTCAAAGGGGTTGTGCATGTCGTAGTTGAGCTGGTAGGTGTCCGTGGGGTTCTTCTCGCACGCCGACAGGATCTTGCGCGTCTGCAAAAAGCCACCGCGTTGAGCGGGGAGGTACAAGGAGACCCCGAGACCAGGGTCTGTCCCACCAGGTGCTCCCACCTGAGCACCTCCCAGACCTTACCTGCTGGGCCACCTCAGGCTTCGGGCCCAGCTCCAGCAGCCGCCGGGCAAAAGTCGCCGCGGTCTTGAAGTTCTTGAGTTTGAAGAAGAGGTTGAGGGCGGTTCGGAGCACCAGGATCATGTGCACGGGCTGCAGGTTGGAGTGGGTGAAGTAGGCAGCCATCTGCAGGAGGGAGCAGGGAAAACAGGGATACAAACACTGCCAGGGGTGGGGATGACTGGAAGTGCTGCAAGGAACCCATCCCTGCCAGGGAAGGAGGGAAAGTAGGGATACAACCACTGCCAGGAGTGGGAAATTACTGGAAGTGCTGCAAGGAACCTGTCCCCCCCCCACAACCCCTGATTTCAAGGTGGAAAGGGCAGAACTCCAGGCTCCCGATCCCTTCTTAAACCCCCTGTGAGGGCACAGCCATGCAGGGAAGGAATTCTGTACCTCACAGATCCGCTTCTGCTGCTCCAGGGTCTCCTTGGGCAGCTTCTTCCGCTCGATCTCCATGGAGAGTCCCACGATGTATTCCCGGCAAATGGCAATGAGCTGCTGGGCCTTTGGGAGAGGGACAGGGTCAGGAGTGGCTCCTGCCCCGTGGACACACGGAGGGGGGTCTGTGCCTCACCTCAGCGATCTCCTGCTTGTTGTCCACCACCAGCAAGGGGACGCTGAGCAGGATGGAGCGGAACTTCTCCACGGCCTCCTCGAACTTGCCGGCGGTGGTGAGCTGGTAGCAGAGCTGCAGCCGCTGGATCAGGTCGTTGAGCTTCAGCCCCACGGCGGGGAGGGCGTTCTTCAGACCAGCTTCTTTCCTGGGGATACCAACAGAGAGGTTGGGGATACAGCAGGGTCACTGCCAGGCCCAGCAGGAACACACTGATTGCGACTTGTCCCAGTTTTCACAGGATCCCCGAGGTTGGAAAAGCCCTCCCAGCCCATCCAGTCCCCGCTGTGCCCCGTCCCCACCTTGGCCCCCAGCCCAGAGCCCTCAGTGCCACGGCCACTCCTTCCCTGGACACCTCCAGGGATGATGTGCCAGGCTTCCCAGCCTGCACTAACGTGCAGAAAGCTGGGAATTGTGTGTGGTAGAGTTATGGAGGCAAAGATAAACAGATCAAAATCAGGTCACCAGTTTGCCCTGGTGAGGCCCCCCCTTGGGTGCTGTGTCCAGGGCTGGGCTTCTCAGGGCAGGAGGGACATGGAAGGGCTGGAGCGTGTCCAGAGAAGGGAACGGAGCTGGGGAAGGGGCTGGAGAACTCCTGAGGGAGCTGGGGGGGCTCATCCTGGAGAAAAGGAGGCTCAGGGGGGACCTTCTGGCTCTCTACAACTCCCTGACAGAAGGGGAGCTGCCCAGTGCTCACCAGTTGCGGTGTGGGAATCCATACATGGCCGGCAGGCTCGGCAGGGCCTGGTACGTCGTCCGGCCCCGGGCAAAGGTCTGCAGGAACAGCTGCTTGTAGGGCCCAAAGTTGGTCACTCCCACCTGGTCATGGAGGAGCTGGAAGGGACACAGGGATCTGCTGAGGGAAAGCTGGCACAGGCACCACCGAGGCTTCACCACAGCTGGTTTCATACCCAGACAAAACGGGGCACAAAATGATGCCCAAAAGGGGACAAAATGAAGCTTCGGGTGGATCAGGGACAAAAGCTCCAGGAGAAAGGGCCCAGTTTACCCCTAGAAAGTCCACGGGGAAACTTACTCTCATCGCTGTCTCAAAGGAGCCTGCCAGGATGTGGTCAACAGGGAGCTGGGAATTGTTGCACCACACCTACAAGAAGGGAAGGGAAACACTTGGAAGAGGAATTGGGCCCTGCCCTCAGCACCCCTCAAAGTTCCCACGTTGTGCTCACAAGGATTGAAAACCCCCCCCCAAAAAAAATCACCCACACAGAAAATTTCTGGGAAAGACAATCCAACCTGATTTGGCATTACCTGAGCTGGGCTGGTGCCCTTGGTGGGAGGCACAAAGAATCCATCCTCTGCTGCTCCTGCTGGACCAGCAGGAACATCCTGGGGGAACGCACAGAGCAGGGATTAGTGGGGACGTTTCCAGCCCCCAGATGAAATCAGAGCTGTGGGGACCAAGCCTGAGGAAGCCCAGAACACACTTCCCCCACCTCCCTCACCAGCTGTCAGTGCCTTCCCAAGGAACTACCAAGGAGCTTCCTACCAGTTCAGGGGGAAGATCCAAATCTTCTTCCACTTCCCATCCACCTCCTTCTTCCTGTCCTTTTCCCAGACCTTCCTCTCCAAAGCCCTCTCCAGCATCCACAAAACCATCTGGAAGGAGGGGGAAATGTCAGAGCCCTGGCACAGTCACACACTTTTCCAAGGAAAGCTCTTGGATCCACCCACCTTCATCCAGCTGCAGCTCTGCATCTTCTCCCCAGCCCTCGGTGCCCACGGTGTCGATGTCGATGTCAGCAGCCAAAGCACCTCCTTTGCCTAAAAGAAAAGGGCAGGAGCCTCCATTAACTCAGAATTCCATGAGGGCAGCACCCTCCCCTCCAATGGTCCAGTCCCATCTTGTGCTAAAAGGTCAAAGATTTCACACAATCCCAGAATCATCTGGCTGGGAAAAGATCTCCAAGGTCACCGAGTCCCCCCTGAGCCCCATCCCCACCTTGTCCCCAGCCCAGAGCACTCAGTGTCACGGCCACTCCTTCCTTGGACACCTCCAGGGCTGGGCACTCCCCCACCTCCCTGGGCAGCCCCTGCCAAGGCCTCACCACCCTTTCCAGCAGGAAATTCCTCCTCATGCCCAACCTGATCCTGCCCTGGCACAGCTGGAGGCCATTTCCCCTCCTCCTGTCCCTTGTTCCCTGGGAGCAGAGCCCAACCACCCCCCAGCTCCCCTCTCCTGTCAGGGAATTCCAGAGCCAGAAGGTCCCCCCTGAGCTTTCCAGGGACAAGGTCATACCTTTGCTAGCAATTGTTCCCTCAAAGAAGCCCTTGGAGACAGTCAGCAGTGGCCAGTTGGTGTCCAAAGGCATGACAGGAGCAGGAGGCTGCAGCAGCTTCGCGTTGGGATCGATGTCTGGAATCTGAGCAGGAAACAGGTAAAGCCACGTAAGGAAAACCCCATTCTGTGACCTGATGGGGAGATGGTTCCCCCACTCCCTGGAAGGAGCTGCCCAGCCTGTCCCTCTGCCACCAGATCCCACTGTCACCCTCTTCCCAAACTCCAGAGCAATCGAGGAGCACTGATCAGCTCACAAACCGTTTCCTTTTCAGGATCAAAGGTTTCCTTCAGGCTTTCAGCTTCCTCATCCAGACCATGAGTTGCAGCTGTGAGATAGGCCAGGGACTCTGGAATTAGACACAAGGAATCACTTAGGCTGGAAAAGACCTCTAAGATCATCAGGTCCAACCTCTGACTCCTCTGATCAGCACCCTAGAAATAACATGAGCACATGTTCTCTGTGACCCAGAGACATCCCAGACCAGGACACACAGAGGGGATCAGCAGCACATCAAGGTGTGGAATCACACCTCTGAGGTGTCCCTGGATTTAGGAGTCATCACTGGAATAAGGTCTACAGTTGATTCAGGTCTCAGCTTTTCTGCTCATCCAATTCAGTTCCTCAGGTAAGGGGTTGTTCTGATCCACCTCCAGAACTTACTGTTCATCCCAAAAGCTTCTCCCCAGCTCACAGGGACAGATTTCAGTCTGGAATTACTCACTTTGCCCACAGTTCTTCAGGATCCTCACTCTCTCTGCCACATCCCCCAGGTACAAGGCGTTCTGGTAGTGCCCGCTCATGTCCTTACGGATCTCAGCTAAACCAAGGGGAAAAAGTCCCAATAACTTTGCTGCTCTTGGCCTCCACCATGATTCCCTCTGGGAATGCTCCCGGGATCCCCCTTGCCAGTACCCTGGCACTCACCTATCTTCATCATCTTCCGAAGCTTCTCCAGGTTGCCAGTGATGAGGTAGAGGAAGGAGAGCCTGTCAAAGTTCTTGGTGCGCTGGTAGCACATCTCCACGATCTGGTGGTTCCCCTGCAGCAAGGCCACTTCTCCCAGCTTCTCCCAGCAGTTCTTGTCATCCAGAGCTTTGGCTGCTTCTAGAGCAATCTAAGAAGAGAGCTGACAGGGTTACCAAGGCCTGGCAGGCCGCAGTTTTCTCTGCAGGCTTCTGTTGCTGCCCACGACGGGATCACAGGATCACTGCCTGAATCGCAGCCCAGCTGAAGGCCTGCACCTCAACCCTCAACTTCTTCCTCCTGCACCTCATCCCCAGCTCTACCACCCTCAACTTCTTCTTCCCCCCGCTCCTCCTGCTCCCTGCACCCGGTGAGGTTTGGAAGCGATGCCCCACAGGATGTGCCTTTCCCTCAGCACCACCAACCACTCACCTCAATGTTGCCACACTCCAGGGCCAGGCTGAAACGGGTCTTCTCGTCCTTGACGAAGTGCAGGGCCACCTCTGGGTAGCCTTTCTTCTGCAGGTAGGCAATGATGGACTGGCCCACAAGCTTGGCGTTCCTCACCATGTGCAGCACCTGCCAAGGAAGGGCCCCGTGAGCACTTCCCTTTCTCCTCAGGTTTGGTGCCAGGACCAGGGGGATGTGTTCACACCGAAGGAGGGGAAATTTGGGTTGGATATGTGGAAGAAATTCCTCCCTTTGAGGGTGAGAAGGTCCCAGCACAGGTTGCCCAGAGAAGCTGTGGCTGCCCCATCCCTGGGAATGTCCAAGGCCAGGTTGGAGCAACCTGGGCTAGTGGGAGGCGGGCCTGGAATGGGATGACCCTTCCGATCCCTTCCAACCCAACCATTCCCTGATCCCCTGACTCTGTGCCCCCCCTCACCTCATCATACTTCCTGTTGATCAGTGCCAGCTTGAACTTGAACTCGGTGGGGTCGATGGTGAGCACGCGGGGCCGGCACTCCCTGTCCAGGCAGTACACGTTGTTCCCCTTCACCCGCGTCACGTAGATGGGCAGGTCCAGGGTGCGGATGATCCCGTGATCCCTGTGCCAACACAGCACCCCCGTGACCTCCACACCAACCCCAGCACATCTGCAGGACCCTGTTCTCCACCTCAAGGGAGACCCAGGACTCTGTGTGTGTTGTTTCGGCCTGTGCTGGAGGATCAAACGGGGCTCGTGGCCCCCGACTCACCCCGTGGTCACGGCATATTTGATGTGGTTGCTGGTGGTGTAGATGAAAACCCCACTTTCATCCCAGGCCCCGCTCTTGACACGGATGTTCTCGTGGATGTTACAGAGGGATTCCAGCTTTCTGTTGCAGATCATGATGGCTGGAGAGGGAAGGAATAGAAAAGTCAGGCTGGGGAACCCTCTGCTGTTAAACAGCTGAACTGTAGGATCATGGAATGCTTTGGGTTGGAGGGACCCTGAGGATCATCCAGTTCTGTGAAGAGATAAAATGGCAGGGCCTACACTGCCAGTGCCTTCACCTGCACCTTCACAGCTTCTCCAAAGGGCCAGGCCTGGCTGATCCCAGCCAAGGAAGGGGTCAGGACGCCAAAGGATCCAGGTGAAACATGGATCCAACCCCCTCACCCCCCCACTCACCGTGCTTGGCCAGCAGGGCCACGTGGGACATGTCAGCCGACCAGATGACGTACTTCACCTTGGAGATCTTCACCGAGGCCAGAGTTCTGGGAGGGGACAGCACTGTCATCGGGGGGGGAACACACCCACCCCAGCAAGCTCCAGGATCACGCTCTGCACAAGAACCCCCAGTGCCCAAGAGCCTGGACCCCGTTTCAGATGTTCCAAAGCCGCTTTTTCCTGTTCTGGAGCTACAAAATCCTGAGGCAGAACTGGGGGTTTCTGCAGCAAAACAAACCTTTCTCCATATCTGAGCAATAACAAATATGGTGGAGGGACAACTGACTTCCAGCCCCAGGTCTCTGAGAGGCTTTAGGGGCAGAAGGAGGGGAATTAAGGATTTCCAAGCAGCAGTTGCATCGCTGAATTCCCTCATCGCTTTCCCAACAATGGAAAGACAAGGCATAAAAACAGGAAAATGAGGCGAATTCTGGGACGCAAACAATCCATAATTTATCTGCAGATAACCCAGAACCTTCTGAAGCCTCCAAAGACGGCCAAAAGCACCAACTCTGAGCCTGTTCTTTGTGGCCAGGACTCGTCCAGCAGCACAAAAGCGCGGCCCAACGAGCACCGAGATACAAAACCTGGGGACACGAATCCAAATAAGCTGAGCTCGATTGAGTTTGGGCCTTTTGATGCCTCTCCCCTTTCCCAACACCCCATTCTGCAGTCCCAGGCTTTCCAAACATCTCCCTGTGATCCATGGCACAATGCCTGTGGCATAAATTACTCCTTGGCTGTGTTTACTCTGCTCTTCCTAACAGTTGTTGGCCGTGGTTTGGATCAGCCCGACGCAGCTGAGGCTGAATTCTGAGGGCATTAATAGCCACTACTTGTCCCCTGAGGGCTTAAAACTGCAGGATTAGGATATTAAAGCTTAAAACTGCAGGATTAGGGTATGAAAGCTTCTCCCAGCAGCCAGGGTCTCACCGTTTCTGCTGCACGTCGAAGAGGGTGATGGAGTCGGTGTCTCTCAGCAGAAGGTTCCCGGTGCCAGCGTAGAAAATCTCATCACAGTTGGGCACCTGCACCTTCTTCGTGATCTCATTCTTCAGGTTTTTGATGAGGATCTGCCAGCAGACGAGAGGAAATTTAACAGCACAGGAGATTTTACAATGGAATTTAGGATTACTGGGGAGAGCACAAGATGTTTCTTCCCCTTCATATAAATTTTACCAGGGTCATGTTTCCACGATTGTCTTTTCCCCTTCTTTCTCCTACTACACTTCAGTGCAAGTAAAGAGCTTTATTAAAAATCTACCTTGCATTTTCACAGAATCCCAGAAGCCCTGAGGTTGGAAAAGCCCTCCAGGGTCACCAAGTCCCCCCTGTGCCCCATCCCCACCTTGTCCCCAGCCCAGAGCACTCAGGGCCATGGCCACTCCTTCCCTGGACACCTCCAGGGCTGGGCACCCCCCACCTCCCTGGGCAGCCCCTGCCAAAGCCTCACCGCCCTTTCCAGCAGGAAATTCCTCCTCATGCCCACCCTGACCCTCCCCTGGCACAGCTGGAGGCCGTTTCCCCTCCTCCTGTCCCTTGTTCCCTGGGAGCAGAGCCCGACCCCCACCCCCGGCTCCCCGCTCCTGTCAGGGAATTCCAGAGTCAGAAGGTCCCCCCTGAGCCTCCTTTTCTCCAGGATGAGCCCCCCCAGCTCCCTCAGGAGTTCTCCAGACCCTTCTCCCGCTGCTCCAGCTCCATTCCCTTCTCTGGACACACTCCAGCCCCTCCATGTCCCTCCTGCCCTGAGGGGCCCAGCCCTGGACACAGCACCGCAGGTGTCCCTCCCCAGTGCCATTTTCACTGTTTTCCCGTTCCTTTCCAGCTGTGGAAGTGCCCTGGGTGTCTTGGTTGAATTTCACTCCTGAACTCACCTGCTGCAGCGGCCTCTGAGCTCAGATTTCCCACCCAGAAGTTAAATACCATTTTCACTCATCCCGTTTCTCCCTGTGACAGTTCTCTGTGCACGTCTGACAGCCCTTGGCCGCTCTGCCCAGAGACCTCCAGCAACCCTGTGAGCCCAGCCTCCCTGTTTTCCACCAGCACCGTTCCCAAGCACCCCCCTCCCCGTCAGGACAAGGGCCCTCCAGAGCTCGGCCCTTACCGAGTGCATGCGGTCGAGGACGGCGAAGCGGTTCCGAGCCACCCACACAGCTGTGAGCCCCGAGGAACGCTTCCCTTCTGGCGCTGGGAATGGCAAACACAGGCAGGGAGTCAAACCTCTGGCAGGCTCTTCCAGCAGCACATCAGCCAGGCTCTTCCCAGCCCATCTCGGCCGCTGGAGCCGCTTCCAACCAACTCCTGTTCAACCCGAGGCTGTTCGCGGGGGTTGTTCCCTGCCCCGTGTCCTCCTGGATCGTGGTGTGGGCAGTGCCAGCCTCGTGCCCAGCCAAGGAACAGGGACTGACACGGGAATGGGCCGTGCTGGGGGACAGCACATCCCTCACACAACGAGCTGCACCTCGCTGGCCAAAGGGAGCAGCGAGAGGTGCTGGAGCCCAGGTGAGACCCCCGAAACTGCTCCCCCAGTGCCACCCCTGCCCTGGGCACGGACACCTTCCACTGTCCCAGGTCACTCCCACCCGGCCTTGGACACTCCCAGGGATGGGACAGCCACAGCTTCTCTGGGCAGCCTGTGCCAGGGCCTCTCCACCCTCACAGGGAACAATTCCTTCCCAATATCCATCCAAACCTCCTCTTTGCCAGTCTGAACCCATCCCCCTTGTCTTGTCCCTCCATCCCTTGTTCAAAGTCTCTCCCCATGTTCCTTGTAGCCCCTTCAGGTCCTGGAAGGCCACAGTTGTGTCACCCCAAAGCTTCTCTTCTCCAGGCTGAACAATCCCAATTTTCCCAGCCTTTCCTCCCAGCAGAGCTGCTCCATCCCTCTGATCAGCTCCTCTGGAGTGGCTCCAGCAGCTCCATGTCCTCCCTGGGCTGTTCCCCAGGGCTGGAGGCAGCTCTGCTGGGGGGTTCAGCGGAGAGGGCAGAGGGGAACAATCCCCCCTGCCCTGCTGCCCACGCTGGGGGATCAGCCCAGGGCACGGAGGGGTTCAGGGGATTTACCACTGACTGTAGATATTCATCAGCCACTAAAATTTCTGGAAAATGCTCTTAAATCTCACATTTTCACAAGGCTGAGACATTCCCTCCTCTGGAAGATGAATATCCCAGCTCCTCATTTCAAGTGACACCAGCTGGGTGTCCCAGAGAAGTCGGGCTTTGAACATCTCAAACGAAATATTTGAAATATATTCAGCAATATTTCAGCTGTAAAAACTTCCGAAAATGCCCTTTTCTCCTTCCCTTTCCGAATCCACCTCTGACTGTGCCCAACAGAGAAATATTCCCTTCACCAGCCCCTCAGGAATCAATAAATCTCTGCCCAAGTGAGCTGCTTTCCAGCCCCACTCATCCATCACTCCCCCTCATTCCCAAATCTTTACTGCCCTGACGACAGAGGCAGGAGGGACCAGCTGGAGTTTCAGCTCCCAAATGGAATTCACACAGTTATGAGAAAGAATGATTTGGGTCTTTTTTTCCCTAAATCATGTTCTGACTTGTAAATTGCCCAAAACTGATGTGGAATTTGCCGAGAGGAAAAATGACTCCTGGCACTGTCACTTTTACAGCCACTTTTCAGAGGATAAAACCTCTTAGAACAAACCAAATCTGGTCGAAATCCATCTCTGGTTGACAAGCCAGGAAACCTCCTGCTGCGTGGAAAGGGGGAAAACGGAAAGTTCCTAATAACCAAATTATAAAATATAGATTTGGAGCAGTAAAAGTTTGGGATGAACATGAATTTTTCAAGTCAGGCTGGGGTGATATAGTGGGCAGGGAGCTGCCAAATGACATGTGCTGCAGGGATACTGGGAAAAACAGAGAGGGGGAGGGAAATGAGGGAATTTTTTATATAAGACACACACACACAGAGCTGGAGAGAGGAGCAGGGGACAGGGATAACCCTCCAAGGAACACCTACCATCCGGATTTTGGGAGTCAGCATCCTTGGGAATGGTGTAGAGATCGTAAGTGCTGTTCTCCAAGTTGCTGGCTCTCTGTGGAGAGGGGGGGAAAGGTGATTTGGGGGGAGGATTTCAGGGAATCGGCATTCCAAAGGCACAAGTGCTGCAGCAGGAGGGACTCACCGTGCACAGGAGCACGGCGTTCTCGGCGGGGTTGTAGGACATGTTGAACACGGGGAACTTGGAACCGCTGAGGAAGAGCCATGGAAAAAAAAGGGAAACTTTGAGCAGAACAAAGTCATCTTCTGATAAATGGCCTTTGTTTTCCAAATGGAGCAAAGAGCAGAAGAGCTCATCAAAAAAACTGCCTCAAACCCCACCTGGAAACACCACAAGAACATCAGCATTTGATAAACTAAAGAGCTGCTAAAACTTGTAACTAGTTAACTGAAAAGACTTTATCTAAGCAGAGATCAAAATTGACCTAAAACCACTTTTTTTTCAGGCTTATTAAGTCCTTCAGAGGTACCTGAACACAACACTACGACCTGAAGAGCAACAAACACGGGACTGAGGGTACTGGGACACCTCCTGGACCGGGCTGAGCCACCTCTCACCTTCTCAGCTGCATGACAGCCACGTCCTTGGAGCTGTTGAAGTCCAGCTGACGGAGGAAGCGGTCCTTGACGTAGTAGAGCATGTTCCCGTGCACGGCGTAGGCAGGACGCTCCCGCTCCAGCTTGAACACGATCATGCCACCATCATGGCCTGGGAAAAACACGGGGGAATTCAAGGAAAGAAAAGCAAATCCGACGTGGACTTTCCCTGCACCAGGGAGGAGGGGTTTTTTACCTGCAGCGAAGAGGTTGAGGTTGGGATGAGCAGCCAACACCCAGAAGCGATCGTGGTCGCGGCGGAAGGTCTGGACGCCCGTCCTACACAGCGGGAACACGGGAATTGAGCATGACTTTCCTTCCTACGGATCAAAAGCTTCCTGCTGCTGGTGGCTGAGGAGCACTGACCGTTTGGACATGTCCCACACCCGGATGCTCTTGTCCTCGGAGTTGCTGAGGATCAGCTCCTGCCGCGGGTGGAACACGGCGCACGAGACGTTGTTGTAATGGCCCCGGCACGTGTCCACCTCCCAGGCCTTGGATTCTGACCACGGCGGGGAAAGAAAGGATGAGGAAAACCACTCCTAGACCTCTCTGACCTGTCTCCAACCACCAGCACAGCTCACCCACAGCACTGATAACCCACAGGAGCACAGAGGTGTGGAGTGTTGTGTTATCGGGGGGGGACTGAGCTGACAAAAGCACAAACGTTCCCCATGGAGGCTCCTGGCTCTGGAATCATCACCCTTTCTCACTCCATCAGTGCATATTCAGAATGCTTCAGAGAGTCAAGTTGTTTTACTCCTACAAGCTTCTGCTCAGAATCCCAGAAGCCCTGAGGTTGGGAAAGCCCTCCCAAACCATCCAGTCCCCACTGTGCCCCATCCCCACCTTGTCCCCAGCCCAGAGCACTCAGTGCCACATTCTTGGACACCTCCAGGGCTGGGCACTCCCCCACCTCCCTGGGCAGCCCCTGCCAAGGCCTCACCATCCTTTCCAGCAGGAAAACTCCTCATGCCCAACCTGACCCTCCGCTGGCACAGCTTGAGCCTGTTTCCCCTTGTCCCATGTCATTACCAGGGGGAAGATCCTGACCCTCACCCGGCTCCCCCCTCCTGTCAGGGAGTTCCAGAGCCAGAAGGTCCCCCCTGAGCCTCCTTTTCTCCAGGATGAGCCCCCCCAGCTCCCTCAGGACTTCTCCAGCCCCTTCTCCTGCTGCTCCAGCCCCTTCCCCAGCTCCGTTCCCTTCTCCAGACACGCTCCAGCCCTTCCATGTCCCTCCTGCCCTGAGGGTCCCAGCCCTGGACACAGCACTCCAGGTGCCCCTCCCCAGTGGAAATCACCTCCAGGTTCAGCTCCAACCTAAACCTGAAACTCCCAACCCCCTCCTCCCCAGGGAATCCTCTCACCGTTCATCCTCCAGATCTTCACCTGCCGGTCGTCGGCCCCCGACACGATCAGGGGCATGGTGGGGTGGAAGGCGGCCCAGTTCACCCCCCGGTCGTGGCCCTGCAGGAGAAAGGAGCCACCTGAAGCCGTTTGGGGACAGAAAGGAACAAGCAAAAGGAAGGACAAAGAAACAAAAAGCCTTGAGACAGGTTTGCCACAGCAAGACAGCTTTTGCTGATCCCACAATCCACAAGACTTGAATTATTGTATTATCAGAAGTCTGTGGAGCCACATCAGGTGTCTGAACTCTGGTTTTCTGATGTTTTTAACTCTGCTTTCCTGATATTTTTCAGGGCTTTTGGAGGCTCACTTGTGTCCCAGAGATTTCAGGACACTGCTGTGCAGGGGCTGTGCTGCACACCCGGGCTGGGGCTGTACCTCCAGGACGTGTTTCACCACCGCATCCGTTGTCCCGAACAAATCCACGCCCGTGATTCCCCTGACGTCCGACTCCACGGCCCCAGGGGACAGGTTCTTCTTCCTCAGGCCTTGTGAAGCGAAGGGGAAGGGGAGGCAGCATTAGAAGAAGCAAAAATGTTATTACCACAGAACCCCTGAGGCTGGAAAAGCCCTCCAAGGTCATCGAGTCCAGCCTGTGCCCCATCCCCACCTGGTCCCTCTGCTGAGGGCAACGGTTCAGGGAGGAGGATTTTGGAATGTGACCTTTAAACTCATGTAACTGAGGGCATCGAAGCGGTCACGATCCCAAAAACTGCTGGAAAAACTCCCAGTGCTGCCAACAGTCCACAGCACACATGGGGCTCCATGACGAGGATTATGGACACAACAGCACGAGGCAAAATGGGAAATGAACTCTTCCCAGGAGACTGCTGGAGGCAGAGCAGAATCCTGATGAGGACATAAGTCATCCTGGGGAAAATCCGTGGAGTGGGATTATGTTTGGAGTCCGTTCCTCGTCTCCCTGTCGGTTTTTCCACACACCAGTGTTGTTGTCCGACCAGAGCGACAGCTGAGTCAATAATCCAGCACATCCCTAAACCCCCTCACCACGGATCAGCCGAGGAAAAACAGCCCTGTACCATCTCCAAACCAATTTGGCAGCTGGAACTCTGCTGAGAGCGAGTTTTTGGGAGAATGGAGCAGCAAAGCTCGGTGGCAGAAGAGCTGTTAAACTCCCCGTGCTGGCAGAGCTGAGGGGGGACAGGTTTTAAATATCCAGGATATCCTGTCCCCTGGATATCCTGGATATTGACACAGCTGGCAGTGCCTGAGCCTGTGCCACGAGCACAGTGTGTCCAACCAGAACTGCCACAGGATCTAGAACAATCTGCACTGTCACACCACCAGCCCCCCACCAGTTAGTACCACCCTTATTCCCAGCTTTTCCTTCAGGGATATTTCATTCCAGCACCTTCATATTTCATTCCAGCTCCTCGTGGCCTGGACAGAACTAAGAAACAGCCTCCTTTTCTCCAGGATGAGCCCCCCCAGCTCCCTCAGCTGCCCCCCATAAGATCGGCTCTCCAGACCCTGGTTTTGAGGTGGGCTTTGCCCCTTGGCAGCTCACCAGAGATATCCCAAACCCTCACGGTCTGATCCAAGCTGGCAGACACCACCAGGTCCTCCGAGGGGTGGAACTGGGCACACATCACGTAGTGGTTGTGTCCTGTCAGGACACTGCGAGAAAAAAGGGCAGAAAACACCATTAAAACTGAAAATATATTCATAAACATCTCAATCTGCACCAAGCTCAGGCTGAGGAAGGACCAGGAAGAGCAGGATTGCCAAAAGCTGCCCTGCAGGGCTGAACACGTGGAATCATGGAATGGGATGGGTTGGAACGATCCTTAAAGGTCATTGAGACCACGGGCAGGGACACCTTCCACTAGCCCAGCTTGCTCCAAGCTGACCATGGACAATTCCAGGGATGGGGCAGCCACAGCTTCTCTGGGCAGCCTGTGCCAGGGCCTCCCCACCCTCACAGGGAGCAATTCCTTCCCAATATCCAACCTAAATTTCCCCTCTTTCACCTTGAACCCTTTGCCCCTTGTCCTCTCACTCCAGTCCCTGATAAAGAGCGCCTCTCCAACATCCCTTCTCTAGCAGAGATTGTTCTCCTGCCTGAAAACCACAAATCCCACCCCAAAACGTGCTGTTCTTTTTTCAAGTAACCCTCGGCCTCACCAGACACAAGTCCTGGACTGCCAGTTCCACACCCGGATGGTCTGGTCATCGGAAGCGCTCAGGATCCAGGGATATTCCTAAAAAACCCAAAGTATTCTGTACGTGAAGCCCTCCCCCCACCTGGGATTTTCCAACCATCCCCAGGAATCCCAGAATCATTGAGGCTGGAAAAGACTTCCAAGACCATCAAGTCCAAGCTGTGACCCATCCCCACCCTGTGCCACATCCAGTCATTCCTGGGACACTCACAGGGATCCAGGGGCAGCCACAGCTCCTCTGGGCAACCCGTGCCAGGGCCTCCCCACCCTCCCAGAGAACAATTCCTTCCCAATATCCCACCTGAACCCCCTCCCTGTCACTTTGAAGCCGTTCCCCCTTGTCCTGGCACTCCAGGCCCTTGTGAAAGTCCCTCTCCATGCTCCTCGTCTCTCCAGCAGCAAACCCAGCCCAGGGAGGCCACGGGAATCCCGAGTCCCACCCGGGCAGCAGCAGAACTCACGTGGTGGAAGAAGGTGGTCCGGATGTAATCCAAGTGCCCCAGCAGCGTGAAGAGGCAGCGGCGCAGCTTGTAATTCCAGACCTGGAATCACAGAATCGGGGAACATCCTGAGCTGGAAGGGCCCCTCGAGGATCCTCCAAGTCCAACCCCACAACACAGAAGCGGAACAGTGACAGTCCCACCTCCTTCTGGGATTTTTTTTTGTCTGCATTCCCACATCCCAGCTCAACTCCTTCATCTTAAAAGCTGTTTTTAATTCAAGTTACAACAAGACTTCACCCTCACGTCCCTGAAACAGGCGAATCGCAATTCCCAAACTTTATTTCCCTCCCCCTCACACCTTTTTATCATCTTTTCCTACAACACCCTGAGTTGGAAGGGACCCCCAAGGACCATCCAAGTCCAACCAGTTTCTTTGCACCTTCCCTTCCCTTTTAGAGACCAAGAGCCGAAAAGGAAATATTTTACCTTGATTTTGTAATCATCACCTCCAGAAACAAACAGGGGCTGCTGTTTGTGGAAATCAATTCCTCGGACGGGTCCTGCAAATGGGAAAAGCAGGTTGGACACGGGATGGTCGGAGCAACCCCTGCACCACTTACAGGCTACAATTTGCCCTTCTCCTCCCTCCTGCTGCTACTGATAAACCCAGAGCTTTAAAGCACAGCACAGAGTTGTGTAACAGCCTGAAATTCCATCCCCAAACCCTTCCTTTCATAGAATCCTGCAATATCCTGAGTTGAAAGTGACCCACAAGGATCACCCAAGTCCAACTCCTGGCCCTGCACAGACACCCCAACAATCCCACCATGGCCCTGAGAGAGTTGCCAGGAGAGCAGAGATCGGAGCTGCCCCTCTTCAGGAAGCTGAGACACACCCCCAAATTCATTCCTTTCCACCAGGATGTTTCTGCATCCCACCACAGAGCCCCCAGATCTGTATTTTCAGCTTCATCTTCCTACCAGGAACAAACCTCCCACCCCACTCCTTGTGTATGCAACCCACGTTCAGCACCAGCCCACAGGAAAAACAGGGCTAATTCCGAGGGGCTCTGGGATCAGAGGCCTCGGGAACCTCCAGATGAGCCCAGCTCCTCCTCCTGCAATCCCAACATCCCTCCCCAAGCAGGTCCCACCTCCCGCCACCCCACTGACCGTCGTGCTCGTCGAACTTGTCGATGAGGGTGCACATGCGATAGTCCCACAGCTGGATGACCCCATTGTGGAGGCTGGTGAGGATCCAGGGCCGCTTCGGGTGGAAGCTGAGCCCTGCGCAGACACACGGGGAGGTGAGGGACCAGGGGGTGCCCAGGGGAGCTGCCTCCTGCCCCACTCAGGGCCCTCAGGGCTGGGTGGGATCTCCTGGCTCAGCCCCCCTCGGGCCCCCGGCGCAGCCCTGCTTTTAGTGAATCACTGATGGAATTAGAGACTCATGGAATGGTTTGGGTGGGAAGGGACCTTAAAGATCATCCCATGGGCAGGGACACCTTCCACTGGCCCAGCCTGCTTCAATGCGGCCATGAACGCTGCCAGGGACGGGGCAGCCACGAGGATGGATTTAGGCTGGAAAAGCCCTCCAAGGTCACCGAGTCCCCCCCGTGCCCCATCCCCACCT
>VZRE01008063.1:22850-38503 GCA_013396775.1 Cephalopterus ornatus
CCTTTTGGGTGTCCCCTGTGAGCTGGAGAGGGTCTTGTGTCCTCCCCCCGATCCTTTTGGGTGTCCCCTGTGAGCTGGAGAGGGTCTTGTGTCCTCCCCCCGACCCTTTTGGGTGTCCCCTGTGAGCTGGAGAGAGTCTTGTGTCCTCCCCCCGACCCTTTTGGGTGTCCCCTGTGAGCTGGAGAGAGTCTTGTGTCCTCCCCCCGACCCTTTTGGGTGTCCCCTGTGAGCTGGAGAGAGTCTTGTGTCCTCCCCCCGACCCTTTTGGGTGTCCCCTGTGAGCTGGAGAGAGTCTTGTGTCCTCCCCCCGACCCTTTTGGGTGTCCCCTGTGAGCTGGAGAGAGTCTTGTGTCCTCCCCCCGACCCTTTTGGGTGTCCCCTGTGAGCTGGAGAGAGTCTTGTGTCCTCCCCCCGACCCTTTTGGGTGTCCCCTGTGAGCTGGAGAGAGTCTTGTGTCCTCCCCCCGACCCTTTTGGGTGTCCCCTGTGAGCTGGAGAGAGTCTTGTGTCCTCCCCCCGACCCTTTTGGGTGTCCCCTGTGAGCTGGAGAGGGTCTTGTGTCCTCCCCCCGACCCTTTTGGGTGTCCCCTGTGAGCTGGAGAGAGTCTTGTGTCCTCCCCCCGACCCTTTTGGGTGTCCCCTGTGAGCTGGAGAGGGTCTTGTATCCGTCCCCTAATCCTTTTGGGTGCCCTCTCTGAGCTGGGGAGGGGCTTCTATACCCCCACCGATCCCTTTGGGTGTCCCCTGTGAGCTGGAGAGGGGCTCAGGTTCACACCCCGGGGCTTTTGAGCCCCCGTTGTGCCCCCTGTGAGCTGGGGAGGGGTTCGAGCCCCTCCCCACACCCTGTGGAGCTCGCCCTGAGCCGGGGCCGTGTCTCCTCCGTAGGTTCCTGCCGTGGCAATTCCGTGGAGAGGAAGATCTACATCCCCCTGAACAGGACGGCCCCGTGTGTGCGGCTGCTCAACGCCACCCACCAGATCGGCTGCCAGTGTGAGCCCACTGCGGGTCCCGGGCTGGGCCTGGGGGGGTCTGACCGTGGGTGGGGGTGTGAGGAACCCTCCTGGTGCCCCTTGTCCCCAGCGCCTCTTAATCCTGCTTAATAATGAGTCATGGAACGGTTTGGGTTGGAAGGGACTCTAAAGATCACCCCATTCCACCCCCTGCACTGGGCAGGGACACCTTGCGCTAGCCCGGGTTGCCCAGAGCTCCATCCAGCCTGGCCTTGGACATTTCCAGGGATGGGGCAGCCACAGCTTCTCTGGGCAGCCTGTGATAACCCAGGGTCCAAGGTCCTCTGACTCCTCTGCCACCCTTGGCCTGATCCTGGGGTTGGGACATCCCAGGCTTGGGAGTTCCCAGCAGTTTGTGGGTGTGGTCCAAGGGCTTGGTTTTATCAGGAGCCTCCTATGGAAGGGGTTTGTCCGTCTTTACAGAATCCCAGAGTAGCTGGGGTTGGAAGGGACCTCTGGAGATCACCCAGCCCAAGGCAGGGTCACCTACAGCAGGTGACACAGGGACACGTCCGGGTGGGGTTGGAACGTCTCCAGAGGGGGAGACTCCACAGCCTCCCTGGGCAGCTGTTCCAGGGCTCTCCCACCCTTCTGTGGAAAGAAGTTCTTCCTCACGTTGAGGTGGAACTCCTTGAGGTTTAGTTTATGGCCATCGCTCCTCGTCCTGTCCCTGGGAGGAGTCTGGCACTGTCCCCTTGGCTTAGGAGCAGCACTGAGCTGGGCCTGGGGCTGGGCTCAGGGCCTCAGTTTCCTGCTGTCCTTCCTATTCCCTTCGGTCACGGGACACTCAGTGCTTGGATGGCTGAAGGGCCTTTGAGGAGCTCAAACAAAAGGTGCTTTCAAAGCCTGAGAGGTCATTTCTTCATCTCTGCTGCTCTGCTGGATTTTCACAACTGGAAGCACCGTGTCCTGCTCAGCCATTGCCAAATTCCTTCCTCCGGCCCCCTAATGCCAGTAGCTGCTCTTCCCTAAAGCCCAGTGCACACTGCCCTGCTTTCCAGGGTGGTTTTGGAGGGGTGAAGGAAATAAATCCCATGAAGGGCATGTTCTCATCCCACAGCCTCCATCAGTGGGGACACGGGGGTGATCCATGTGGTGGAGAAGGAGGAGGACCTGCACTGGGTCCTGGCTGATGGTCCTCACCCACCCTACATGATCCTGCTGGATGGGAATCTCTTCAACAGGTCAGTCAGCACCTGCTTTTATCTCCCCAGGGAGCCCAGAAGTCTCTAATCTGGTGATTAAATGTCATTTTTGGACTGACAGGTGACAGAATCAGCTCTGACTGTGCCCATTTCTTGTGAGGTTGAACCATTAGTGGTTTTACTGGGGTTTAGCGACTTTTTCTTCTTACCTTTGCTGTGAAAAGAGCTGTGCTCTGTGTGAATCCTCACACCCTGTTCACCTTTACAGCAGCTACTGAAGGCCATTAAATAATAGTCTATAATTTAATTGCAGCATTAAAATTAAAGTCCATTAAACCCTTGGGCAGAGCAGGAAGGACGTGGCTGAAGTTTTCTTCTTGTCGCTTTTTTTGCACAATAAATTCAGTTCTAAGATAAAAACCAAAGGTTAATTTGATCACCAGCTCAACTATAATTCATCGCCATCATCATTATGTCTGGCATTGCAGCTCTTCCTTAGTGAATCCCTAATTTCTGGGGTGTTTTCCCTCCTCCAGGAAGGTGTTGCTGCAGCTCAAGGGAACCTCGCGAGTGTCGGGCCTTGCTGTGGCCGTGGCCAACCCCAGCCCT
This sequence comes from Cephalopterus ornatus, assembly GCA_013396775.1. Lineage (NCBI taxonomy): Eukaryota > Metazoa > Chordata > Aves > Passeriformes > Cotingidae > Cephalopterus > Cephalopterus ornatus. Next base: position 25,614 of record VZRE01008063.1, read on the forward strand.
CCCCAGGGCTTCTCCCCTGGCTTGAAGTGCCCCAACGACGGCTTTGGTGAGGAGATGTTCCATCTTTATCCCTGCTGGGGGCAGGGAGGAACGGTGCCTTTTCCTTGGATGGGCCGAGGCAGTGCGAAGGATCTCGGAGGAGCCCAAATGGCAGCCACACTTTGATCCCTTTGGGATTCCTTCCAGCACAGGATGGGCTCGGAAAAGGGACGGATTTGGTGGGTGGGGCCATCAGGGGGTGAGGGGTGGTTGGAATGTCACATCCAGAAGGTCCTGGTCAGTGACTCAGGGTCCCACTGGACATCAAGGACCAGTGGGGACACTCGGGGGCCGAACTGGGCCCAGTGTCATTAATGCCACAAGCAAAGGGGCTTGGAGCAGCCTGGGCTGGTGGAAGGTGTCCCCTGCCCGTGGCAGAGGGTTGGGACTGTGCAGCCCAAACCTCCTGATCTCTCTTCTCGTCCTGCAGGCTCAGATCCGCCCGTTTTCTCTGTTCCCAGGTGTGTATTCCGAGGATTACGGCCCCGAGTTCGCCCACTGCAACACCACTGTGTGGAACCCCCTGGGCAGTGGCATCTCCTACGAGGATTTTGACTTCCCTATTTTCCTCCTTGAAGATGCCAACGAGACCCAAGTTATTAAGCAGGTACCTCAGCGGGCAGCAGGGAGGAGCTGCTGCTCCTTCAGGAGAGTTTTGTTCCCTGCGCCAAAAACAGCAACAAACCCCGTTTTCTGTGCCGCAAAAACGCTGAGCTGTGCCGTGATTTCCATTCCCACCCAGTGTTACCTGGATCACAACGTCCCCAGGGGTGGGTCTGCCCCCGAGTACCCGCTCTGTGCCATGCAGCTCTTCTCCCACATGCACGCCGTGACCAGCACCGTGACCTGCATGAGGCGCAGCTCCCTCCAGAGCACCTTCAGCATCAACCCAGGTGAGACCCCTGCATCCTCTTCGTTTGGGCCTTGAAACCCCTGTGGAATACGGCTTTTCCTGGTGCCAGGGCCTTCCTGGAGCCAGAACTTCCCTGGTGCAGAGCAGAATTTTGGTCGTTGACTTAAACTCCGAGTTGAGGGGAAAAAAAAAAAAAACACCTCATTTCTCATTTGTCACTGCTGTGATCCCAACTCCAGGAATGGTTTTTTTCTGCTTCCCAGAGATTGTGTGTGATCCTCTTCTTGACTACAACGTGTGGAGCACTTTGCAACCCATCAATTCCTCTGGAAAAGTCGATCCTGAGAAGGAAGTTATTATGGTTGCGACACGAGTAGGTACCTCTTAAGTCTTGCTTTGTAGAGCTTGGGCTGGAAGAATTCTGAGAAGTTGGGAGTTTCCAGCCTCATGGGAATGTATTTGATGTGTATTTTGATTTCTTGCCACGTTCCAAACCCTTTGGATCTGACTGGCTGCCGTGTTCTTGGGATCCAGCAGTGGCTCTGTCCCTTGTGGCAGTGGAAGGACAGCCACAGTTTGGGTCTTTCCGTCTTGTTACGTGACAATTTTTCCAGCATTTTCTTCACTGATGGAAGCAGACAAGGAGAAATAGTTCATGGCAAAGCTCTGAGGCCTCAAGGCTCAAATTTAGGGGAAATTTAGGTTGGATATTTGGGAAGGAATTGTCCCCTGTGAGGGTGAGGAGGTCCCAGCAAAGGCTGCCCAGAGAAGCTGGGGCTGCCCCATCCCTGGAAGTGTCCAAGGCCAGGTTGGAGCAACCTGGAACAGTGGGAGGTGTCCATGCCCATGGCAGGGGGTGGCACTGGATGAACTTTCAGGTCCTTCCAACCCAAGCATTCCATAAATCCCTGACTGCCACAGCGACACTGTCGTGATTTGAGGTTCCATCATCCACCTGATCCTTCCCTTACCGGTGGGACCAGTGGGATCAGGGAGAGAGAGAGAGAGAGAGAGTGTGATGGGTTTGCTTTCCCAGCCCAGAACTGCTGTGTGTTTGTGCTTCCAGATTGACAGCCATTCCTTCTTCTGGAACATTGCCCCCGGGGCCGAGGGCGCCGTGTCCTCCTTCGTCACCCACTTGGCCGCGGCCGAAGCCCTGCACAAGGCCCCCGACGTCCCTCAGCTCCCCAGGAATGTCATGTTCACCTTCTTCCAAGGGGTGAGATGGATCACATCACCCCCCCACACCCCCGGATCCCAAACCAGCCCCTGGCTCCCTGTGTCCCTGCTCTTTGTGTGGCATCGTTTGTCTCCATCCCCAGGCCATGGTTCTCTCTGCTCCAACAGGATCTTAATTGCTCTGGGATAACGGGAGCAGATGGAGCTTCCACTGGGGCAGCCCATTCCTGCCCCACAGACCCTCCTGGATCAATCACCCAAACTTTGCTTTCCCTCCTGTCTCCTCCTGATGTGGCCGATTTCTCTTCTCTCCCTTGTTCAGAATGAACTTCCAGGCTGGAAATTCTGAAATAGAGCCCAGAAAAGGCAAAATTAAAAATATATGGGAGAGAAATGCAGCTCCTTCCTGGGAGCCCAGAGCTGGAGCTGGCAGCTGTGGAAAAGCAGAAGGAGCTGGAGGAGGGACTGATGGCCAACAGCTGATGTTCCCCTCAAGGCATCAGCGCTGATGATTCCTTTGTGCAGCTTTTCCCGTGCCAGGGCCATGTGATTCCCCTCATTCACCCTCCTCAGCACATCCATCCCCAGTTTCCCTGGAGGAGAGAGGCATCCAGGCTGTGGATATATTCAGGAGGAGGGATGAGACTGTAAATTAGGGAGGGGGGAGGCTGGTGGCTCCTGACTTCCCTGCCCTGCTCCGATTCTCCAAGGGCACCTCATCTTCCCCTGGCCACTCTCAGCCTGGCAAGTGCCTTCCCAACCTTTTTTTCCAGGGAAGCAGACACCACTCCTTTCAGGAAAGCTTTGTATGCTTAATTCCTGGAATGGGGGGTCGCCCTATTCCCTGATTTGTTGTCTTCCTTGTCAAAAACAATTGGGATTGTTCAGCCCGGAGAAGAGAAGCTTCGGGGACACCTAACTGGGACTTCCAGGACCTCAAGGAGACAACAGAAAATGTGGGAAGAGATTATTTCCAAGGGCCTGGAGTGACAGGAAAAGGGGGAATGGCTTCAAACTGCCAGAGGGCAGAGTTAGATGGAATATTGGGAAGGAATTGTCCCCTGTGAGGGTGGGGAGGCCCTGGCACAGGCTGCCCAGAGAAGCTGGGGCTGCCCCATCCCTGGGAGTCTCCAAGGCCAGGTTGGAGCAACCTGGGACAGTGGGACGTGTCCCTGCCCATGGCAGGGGGTGGGATGAGGTGATCCTTAAGGTTCCTCCATCCCAAACCATCCCATGACTCCGTGATTCATTCCTAGCAGGATTAAGAGGGCAGAAAGTGCTCACTGAGGTGATTTTGCCTCAGTGCCTTTCCTGTGAAATTCAATCTCTTTCTCCTGGTTTTTTCTCTTTCCCCTCCTTCTTGGCCTTTGCTCCATCCCCTTCCTACAAATCCCTTTGGTTTTGGTCCTTTGGTGTGTCCCAGGCTGTCCAAACCTCTGGAATTATCAGTGGGGTCATTGGCCCCCAAATTCTTGGGTCGGTTCCACCTCAGCCCCTGGGATGTTGCTGGTGGAGGTGCCTCCACCCTCTGATGGGATTTGGGATTTGGGATTTTTCAGGATTTGGGATTTGGTTTTTATTCCTGCAGGAGACCTTTGACTACATTGGCAGCTCCAGGATGGTCTATGACATGGAACAGGACAAGTTCCCTCTGCGCTTGGAAAACATCCACTCCTTCGTGGAGTTGAATCAGGTGTGGGAAAAGTTTTGGGGGCCTTTAATTCCCTGGGTATGAATTTTCCCTGGATTTGCCTGCTCTGGGATGTCCAGCCATGTATTTGAGGGGGTTTTCCTTGCAGGTGGCTCTCAGGAATGGCTCCGTCCTCTGGATGCACACGGACCCCGTCTCACGGATGAACCAGTCTGTGGACGTGCAGGTGAGAGAGAAATCACGGAATATCCTGGGCTGGAAGGGACCCACAAGGATCCTGGAGTCCAATTCCTGGCCCTGCATGGCCCCAGCAATCCCACTGAGAGCTCCAAGTGCTCCTTGAGCTCTGGCTTCTCTGTGGAACCGCTTCCCGACCACCCTCTGCGGGAAGAGCCTTTCTCTCATATCCAACCCCTGGCACAACTCCATGAGCAAAACTCTGGGATCTCGAGCAGGGCTTTGACCTCCCCGGAGAAACCCCATCCAAAAAGGACAGCAGCACAGGGCAGTTCTCCCCCTTCCAGGTCAGGAACCTGCTGGACACCCTGAGCAAGAGCAGCGTGGGATCGGCTGTGACCCTGCAGGAAGCCGGCTTTTCCCAGCCTCTCCCTCCCTCCTCCTTCCAGCGCTTCCTCCGGGCTCGCCACATCCCTGGAGTGGTCCTGACTGACCACAGGACAGCCTTCCAGAACAGGTAGGGGCTGGGGGGGCTCCCAGAGGACACCTGGGGTGCTGGAGGGGGGATACGAGCGGGAGAAGCTCCGCGTCTGACGAGCGCAGCAAAATCGTTCTGACAAGCGAGAGAAATCCGGTTTTATGTGGAAAATATTCCCCCACAACTGGCTGGGAGCCAGAGGTGAGCAAATGGCAGCAGAGCGTTGCAGGAGCCTCAGCTGTTCTTCCAGAAGCTGCCTTTTTTCCTTTTTTTTTTGTTATTTTTGGGGTTTTTTTTAATTATTTAGCTTTTTGTTTGTGCTGGCAGAAAGCCCCAGGCCTTGGAAAGGGCACTTGGATTCACCCCACATGACCCTGTTCCTCAGGGATCCCCTGCTCCTCATCAGCTTTGGAGTGGGAATGGGGGGTACAGGACAGGGATGGGTCTCTCCCCTCTTCCTAAATGCTTGAAATTATCCCATTCCCTTCATGAAGTCATGGAATGGTTTGTGTTGGGAGGAACCTTCAAGATCATCCAGTTCCAGCCTGGCCTGGGACACTTCTAGGAATGGGGAATCCATGGAATAACCTGTTCCAGGGTCTCCCCACCCTCACAGGAAGGAATTCCTTCCTGATACCCAACCTAAATTTCCCAAAATTTCAGTTTTTAGGCTGGGGGGTCGTCCCAGGTTGGCTGGGAGCACCAGGGACACAATGTGTAAATCCCCGGTAGAGTTCACTTGGAATTCCTTGGATCTGGCCTCCAGATCCCTGCTGCCCTTGCCTCAGTTTCCCTCCCTGTTTAACAGCTTGGGCTCAGCCCCACCTAAAATTCCAATCACAGCCTGGAAATTGCTTGGAGATGCTCAGATGGGAGAAGCTGTGGAAGGGCCAAGTTAATTATAAATCCTCATTAAGTGGTTTAAGGAGTGTGTAGCAGGGCTGGATCTCTGCTCCCGGGAGACTCCGCTTTGGACACGCTCGGAATTGAATTCCATGCCCTGTGGTTTCTCCCTGCCTTTCCCCAATCCCTGTTTTTCTCCCTCTTTTCAGATACTACCAGAGCATGTATGACACTCCAGAGAACATCAGGATGCAGTATCCCGAGGGGCTGAGCCCTGAGGAGACCTTGGAATATGTCACGGACACAGCCAAGGTTCCTGCTGCATCCAGGGTGGATGGGGAGGGGGGGAAAAGGTTTGGGAAAAGGGCTGGAAGAAGGTGGGAGGAAGAAGCAGGGACTGGGAAGAGGTGGGAAAAGCTGGAAAAAGGGCAGTGCCAAAGGCAAGGGGCCCTGGAGCGTTTGGATGGATTTGCGGATCCTGGCTCCCTCCCAGAGCCCGTTTCCCTGGATCTGCCTGGCTGGATTAACGTGGATCCTGTCCCCTCACAGGCCCTGGCAGAAGTGGCCACCGTGGTGGCCCGAGCCCTTTATGGCCTGGCTGGAGGAACCAACAGCACCTCTGCCATCCAGGCTGATCCCAAAACGGTAGGAGCACATGGAGTCCTGTCCCTGGGATCTCCCAGGAGCCCCCACATCCCTCCCTCCTGTCCCTGTTCGTGTGTGTCCCCACAGCATCCTGTCCTGCATCCCCCCTTCTCCCTGTTTTCCCACCAATCCCTCACCCTTTTCTAGTTGCTCCATCTCGGGGCAGAAATGAAGCTCCTTCGTCCTCAAAGAAAAGGTGGAATTGCCACATGGGCCACAGGAATCAGCTGAGGAATCCCTGGGGCTGGAATCCAGCCCCGTTTTCACAGCTTTCTCTGGAATTCTGGGCAGCTGGGACAGAATCTGTCTTTGGCTGTGCTCAGGGAACATCTCTCAGCCAAAGGAGCTCAAGGCAGAGCTGTTCAGATGTTCTCTTCTCGCCTCTGCACAAACCAATTCCGTGTCTTTCCAGGTCACCCGGATGCTTTACGGATTCCTGATCAAAATGAACAATTCCTGGTTTCAATCCATCATTAAACCAGACCTCAAAGGAATTCTGGGTGAGAACAGCACAGGGAAGAAGAGCAGGGAAGGGCTTTGACCCCAGATGTCCCCTGGGTGGGTTTCTGCTGGTTTTCCCCCCCGCCAATCCCATTTTTCCTGCCGTTCCAGGGGATGTTCCCCAGCACTACGTGGCGGTTTCCAGCCCTGTGAACACGACCTACCTGGTGCAGTACGTCCTGGCCAACCTGACGGGCACCGTGGTGAACCTCACCAAGGAGGAGTGTCTGAGCCCCGAGAAAAACCCCCACTCTGAGAGAGAGGTGGGTGCCCAGCCCTGGGGGGGGTCGGGCTCTGCTCCCAGGGAACAAGGGACAGGAGGAGAGGGAACGGCCTCCAGCTGTGCCAGGGGAGGCTCAGGTTGGGAACAAGGAGGAATTTCCTGCTGGAAAGGGTGGTGAGGCCTTGGCAGGGGCTGCCCAGGGAGGTGGGGGAGTGCCCAGCCCTGGAGGTGTCCAGGGAAGGAGCGGCCGTGGCTCTGAGTGCTCTGGGCTGGGGACAAGGTGGGGATGGGGCACAGGGGGGACTCGGTGACCTTGGAGGCCTTTTCCAGCCTCAGGGATCCTGTGAGAGGGATCCTTTTGCAGCAAAGCCCCTTTTCCCTGCCCAAATCCCTGGGGAGCATTTCGGAATGTGGGAATGGCTGTTCACTGCCCATCCCTCCCTCCCTCTGTGGCAGATGTTTGACTACTCCTGGGTCCAGGGCTCCCTGGATCCCAACTCCACGTCCCGGGTCCCGTTCTGTGTGCGCTCCGGGGTGCGGCTCAGCAAGGCCCTGTCCCCGGCCTTCGAGCTGCGCCAGTGGGGATCCCGGGAGTACTCCACCTGGACCGAGAGCCGCTGGAAGGACATCCGGGCCCGCATCTTCCTGGTGGCCAGCAGGGAGCTGGAGGTGGGGCTGGCAGAGGGACAGGGGGCAGCGGGGCGAGGGTGGGGTCACTCGGGGGTGCTGGGATGGGCTGGGGGGTGTCACACACGGCCTGGGGGGTGCTGTCACCCTCTGCCCGGTGATGTCTCTGTCAGGTGATGTCACCCCCTGTCAGGTGGTGTCATTCCCTGTCAGGTGATGTCACGGTGCCAAGTGATGTCACACTCTGTGAGATGATGTCACACAGTGTCAGGTGATACCACACCGCGTCAGGTGATGTCATTCCCTGCCAGGTGGTGTCCCTGCCAGGTGATGTCACCCCCAGAGAGTTGCTGGGTCTCTGGTGGTGGTTGGAAATCGGAGTGCTCGGTCCCGCTCGGAGCTGCAGGTGGTGTGTAACCACAGCCCGGGGTGTTTCCCTGCCCTTCCCTTCCCAGATAATCACCCTGGTGCTGGGAATCGCCATCCTGGTCCTGTCCCTGCTCGCCACCTACTTCATCAACGCCAAGGCGGACGTGCTCTTCAGCCTCCCACGGGATCCCGGAGCTGTGGCCTACTGAGGCTGCTCCTGGGGCTGGAAAACCCCTGGATTACAGCTGGCAGAGCTAAGGCAGCGCTGCAGCGGCCCTGTCTCTGGAGAAGGTTGCCTCCAGAACCTTCCATGTGTTCCAAGGGCCAAGCCCTAAGAGACTTCCCCAGGAAAAGGCACCGACCGAGCCCTGAAGGAACTGGGACAGATTCCCAGTTTGTTTGATTCGTCCTTCGAGCAGCTTGGGGGATGGTGCTGGATGCTGCTGGGAACACTCTGGGATGGATGTTTTCCCGAAATGAAGCCAAGGGTGGGAAGGATGAAGGTGTTTCCTCTGGAGCAGTGGCATTCCGAGGTGTCCGGCAGCTCCAGGATGTCCCACAGGAGCTGTGGAGCTGTGGAAGGTCCATCCCAAGGTGTCTTTAACACGTGATCAGATGTAAAACAACCTTTTTTTTTAATGGTGCAATATTTTCTGGGCTTTGTACATATATAAATAGTTCCATTTAATTAAAAAATGGCCACTTCCAAATGAACCCTTGGCCTGCTTTGTCTTCAGTCCCTTCCCAAAATTATCCCAGTGGGCAATTTGTGTGGGGGGGAGTGTTTGGGGGAGGCAGAGGATTTCCTGAGATGTGCTTTTCCTTGCCTGAGGTGAGTTTTTTACGGTGTTTTCTTACATATCTAAATGCAAACACTTCATCCAGGATGGAGCAGCCTGAGGAGAGACCTTGGGATTGGGGGTGGCTTGGACTTCCAGGATCCTTGTGGGATCCCACTCGGGATATTCTCTATAATCCCGTGCTAATCAGCAAGTTGAGTCAGTTAAAGGATTCCTGATCATTTCCAAATCCAAAGCATCTCCTTCCCACTCTGCTCTGTCCTGTCTTTTCACATCTGCACCCCGTGGAATTACAGGGAATATTTTTCCACCTCTTTTCCCCCCCTTGCAAACAGAAAGAAACCCTTTTGCCCCTCGCAGCCCCTGCTCCATCCCCTGCTCAGCTCCTTTGGAGTGGCTCCAGCAGCTCCACATCCTCCCGGGGCTGGAGGGGCTCAGCTGAAGGGGCACAGGGGCACAACCCCCCTGCCCTCTGCCACAGGGAGGGGCTGGGCTGGGCCATGTCCCACCAGCTCCTCCAAATCCTTCCCCACCTGCTCATCCTGGATTGATCCCGGGGCTTGTCCCTGTCCAGGGGCAGCTCCAGCTCCTGCACTCAGGGCCTGAAGGTGCCAGAGCTGCCGAGCCCTCAGAGCTGGCCCAGCACCTCCAAGTGTCGGGAGGAACCGGTTCCACCAGGAATGATGTCAACCCACCTCCAAACCGAGCGCTCCTGGAAGAAATTCAAGCTCTCAGGCTTTGGAGGGATGTGCCAGCGTCTAAAGAGGCAGGAGAGAGCCTTTTCCCAGCACCTGAACCCGGCTGGGATCCTGTTCTGGAGGATGGTTTGCATAATTTCCCTTGCAAAGTTTTCTAATCACCGAAGCAAATGGGCTCTGGGTGAGGGGGGGGTGGGGAGCAGCTCTGGGGGTCCTGGTGGGCACAAGTGTCCGTGAGCAGCAGCGTGTCCTGGGGGCCACGAGGCCAGTGGGATCCCGGGGGGAACTGGGAAGGGCACTGCCAGAGGCACCTCTGGAATGCTGTGTCCAGGACTGGGCTCCTGAGGGAGTCCCCACCCCGGGAGGTGTCCAAGGAAGGCCTGGATGTGGCACTGAGTGCTCTGGGCTGGGAGACAAGGTGGGCATGGCTCAGAAGTTGGATTCCAGGGTCCTGGAGGGCTTTTCCAACCTCGAGGATTCTGGGACTCAGCTGCTCCTCAGAACTCGTGTTGTTTGCAGTGTAAAGATAAAAATAAATCCACGTATTTAACAACACCCAAACGACCTCCCCCATTAATGTGCCGGGAAGGAGCTCGTTCCCCAGAGCTCATTAGCATTAGGGATGCTCTAATTAATGCTCATCATCTCGGGGGTGAGGACAGGAGGGTGTCAGGGGACTTATAACAGTGAGGTCGGCACAGCTGCTGAACTGGGAGGGGCAGGACGGAGACACAGAGAGGGTGGGGAGGCCCCGGCACAGGTTTTCCAGGGAATTTGTGGCTGCCACATCCCTGGAAGTGTCCAAGGACAGGCTGGATGGGGCTTGGAGCAACCTGGTCCAGTGGAAGGTGTCCCTGCCCGTGGCAGGGGTGGAATGAAATGGTCTTTAAGGTCCTTCCAGCCCAACCCATCCCATGGCTTTGCTGGTCTGGGAGGACGAGGGTCCTGCGCGGTCCCTCCCCTGCTCCAGCCTTGCCCGAAAAAAAACGGGGAAGAAAGGAAGGAGTAGCTGAGCAGCCAGAGGCAGATTCCCCCTGAGGAGCCGGAGCCTGGGAGAAGCGAGTTCTGCAGCCTGAGCTGGGGGAAAAACGAGTGATGCAACTTCTGGCGAGTCCTGCGGGACTCCTCGGAACCGGCCGGGGAGGGCTGGGCCCGGGGCTCCGGGGCCGAGGCTGCACCTCCTGCCGGGATTTGCTCCTGGGGTAAGAGCTGCCTGTCCCTGCCTCCTCCCGCAGCTCCGCCGGCAGGACGTGAGCCCCCCGCTCATGCTGCAGCCCTCGGATCGCCCCAAGCCCCCTCCAGCTCCAGCCGAGCCCGGCTGTGGTTTTTGGGCAGCTGGCACGGGCTGTCTCCGCCCGGAGCCCTCGGGCATCTTGCTGAGACATCCCCCCCTTCCTCCTCCTCCTCCTCCTCCTCGTGCACATCATCTGCCAGCATCACTTCCCTGCCCTCCCTCCCCACTCGACTCTTCCCGGGATTTCTGCACAAAAGGAAGATGCCACTGACTCTCTTGACCCCTGAACTCAGCTGCCTCCCGGGAGGCCGAGGGCTGGGGCTGAGCCCAGGGAGGAGGGTCTGCAGCTGCCCCCGTGCCCCGAGGCGGGGACATGTGGGGGTGACAGTCACCCAGACGGGGAGAAAGGAGAGGAAATGTGTGTTTTCTTAGTGCTCGGCCTCCCCACTCCTGGGAACTTTATGGCTCTGGAATATTAAGAGGCAGGAAAGTTAATTAATACCCAGAACAAAGCCAGGGCTGTTTTGGCTTCTGGGAGAAGGAAGCAGTGGAGACAGGAAGGGAAGAATTGGTGTCTTCTTCAGTCGTGTCTTATCAGCAGCTAAAATTGAGGTGAAGCCTGGGGTGGGGGTAGGGGGATTAATTTTTTGGAGAGTTCGTGACAAAGGGCAGGAGAGTGTTGGGAGAGCCCTGGAACAGCTCCCCTTTGCTGAACTGGGGATGTGGAGGGTTTGAGGTGCTGTGGGGACCGTCTGGGAGCAGCACAAGGTCCAGCTGAAGGAACAAAGGCAGCTCAGGAGCAGGAGTGGAGTGAGCCAGGGCCTTGGCTGGCACCCAGCAGGAATCTGAGTCCAACATGTGTTTGAAATCAGGGGCTGAACTGCTACAAATAGGAGCAGAGGAATTGCCAGGTTGGATCATGCCCAGGGTCCGTCTCTTCCACCGTCCTTGGCACCACCAGGGACCAGCACCCGGCGCTGGGAGAGGCACCAAAGCCCCTGGAGCGACCCCGTGTCCCAAATCCACCCCACAGGGACCCCACAGGGATACCCGGGCCAGGACAACCCCCTGCAAATCCGCTCTCCCTTGTCTGCAGGAACACCCAGTGGGATCTCACCATCACCCCCTGTCTGTCTGTCTGTCTGTCTGTCTGTCTGTCCATCCAGCTTGTGTGAATTCCTGGAGCAAAACATCCCAGCTGGAGAAACAGGGAGGTGATTTGGGGACAAACTGAGCTGGTCCTTCCCCGCCCCTGCCCCGTGCAGCCCCTGGGGCCTCACCCTGTGCCCTCCGGCCGCTGTGCCCCACGTGCCTCAGCGGAGGAAGAGGAGGGTGAGGAGGAGCAGAGGGTGAGGAGGGGGTGGAGGACGGTGCTCAGGACCTCTCTGCTGCCCAGGTGATGCCTCCCCAGCGCCAGCACAGCCTCAGCAGAGGTTCTGGGGGCTAATCAAGATCGACATCGGAACAAAACAGCATCTCCGCAGCTCTGAGCCAGCAGAAAGGGGGAAGCAGATGGGCTGGAGGAGGCAGGAGCTGCTCTAAATGGATTGATGGAGAGGCCTTTAAGGGAGATGGATTGGAGACGGAGCCGCTGGAGGAAAGGGCCAGGGTGGCCACGCTGTGAATGGGGCAGGGGCCCAGGGACAGGATGGGAAGGGAGAAAGGCCTGCAGATAACAGATGGATGGACACAAAGACTGGAAGGGAAGAGAGGGACAGATGGACAAGCAATAGAGAGAGTCGGGAGGAGAGAGGGATCTGGACGTAATTAGATTGGATCTGATTATGACAGACTCGATTAGAGCAATATTATGATCAGGAGCTTCTGTCGCTATTTGGCTTTTAGGGGGGAACAAAGCCAGGGAAGGGGGACGAGCAGAGGCACAGGGAACAGGGCAGGATGAAAGGGAAAAAGGGAAGGGGCTCCTTGTGAAAGCTGTCAGGGGTGGTGGTGACAGATTGTGTGGTTATGGAGCACCGGGGCCGTCTGTCACCGACAAAAACCTGCCCTCGCCCGGAGCCAGGCACAGAAAAAGACAAAAGGGGATCCCAGAGCCCAGGGCTCCATCCCTGCCCAGGGCTGAGCACTCCAGGGGCTTCCTGGGAGGAGTAACTACACCTGGTTGTGCACAGCCACCTTCCTCAGACATCCACCAGCCCAGCCCCGGCCCCAGTGGAGGTGGGCACACGCGTGTGAACACATGAAGGGCACGGCCTGTCCCTGCACACACGTGTGAACACATGAAGGGCACGGCCCGTCCCTGCACACGCGTGTGCCACCTTGAAACACCTGCCCCCAAGAGCCCCCAGTCCCGGCTTCACCCTCTGGGGAGGCCCAATTGGGGGTTTCAGCACCTGAAGGGGCTCCAAGAGACATGGGAGAGACTTTGGGCAAGGGCCTGGAGTGACAGGACAAGGGTTCACACTGAAGGAGGGGAAATTAGGTGGGATACTGGGAAGAAATTCCTCCCTGTGAGGTGGGGAGGCCCTGGCACAGGTTGCCCAGAGAAGCTGTGGCTGCCCCTGGATCCCTGGGAGTATCCAAGGCCAGGTTGCAGTGACCTGGGCCGTGGA
>VZRE01008065.1:0-52692 GCA_013396775.1 Cephalopterus ornatus
CTGGAAGTCCAGCGTAGAAGTTTTATTGAAAGTCTGCAGGCATTTATTGGGAATAGTTCTCTAAAGCAAAATGCTCACTGGGATTCATTTTTTAGCTGAATCCTGATAGAAATAGAAGTATGAATCTGATGTGTGAACTCCCAACAGCTGCCATAAAAAGAACAGTTGGTTCTGTTTCTGGGAGATGCTGGTGCTGTCTGGAATGAAAGCTGTGAAGGCTGGGGTGCTCAAGGCTGGTTGTGTACAGCCTTTCAATTTTCTTTTTAGGACTTGGTGTGCACAGTGTGCACCCACTGTTGAGAATTCACCCTTGTGACTCGTTGTGAAGTAGGAATGAGTTTCACTCACTGTTTAAAAGGGAGAAGCCATGGTGCAGAATCCAGACACATCTGACCTAATTTTAATTGTCAGAAAGTTAGACATGCAGTCTCAGGCTAGGAATCCACAGCTCTTCTAGAAAGAGAGAAATGGGTCCCTCCAGGGTTTCCTGGATTTCAACTCTTCCCTACTTGTTTTCAGGGTGAGAAATAGGCTGTCTCTTTTCACTGATGCTGCCAGAACCTGAACAGTCTATATTATTAGTATTTAAGTGAGACTTAGGGCAAAATTCCTCGTTAAAGCTAAGCCTTGGCATTATCATTTAAGTGGTTCTTCCCCAGACTAGTCACAGAGAACGGAGAGTGCTTCTAGGTTTTCCTCCAAATTAAACAAAGCCTCCAGACCATCCCTTATGTTGCCTGAGGGATGCCATGGAGTTGGGGGGGAGAGGGCTGAGGGAGGTGGCAAACAGATTATTCTCTTCCTTCTCTCACACTCCCACCTTTGGCAGGACTTTTGCCCTCCACTGGTGTTGGCGTGGATTTATTGCTGCTGGGGAGATGAACAGTCGGTTGTACTTGGTGTTTCCATTCCCATCTCCTTGCATCTGTGGATGATCCTGGCAAAGGGGACAGAAACTGCCCTCTGCTCTTGTTGAAAAGGGATCTAAATTATTTTGCTGTGGAAAATGTTGCGTTTTGGCTGCCAGAGTGCTTGGAGGTATTCCAAGTTATTGCAGTAGAAATGGAACTGAAATATCCCTAATTTTCTCCTCTGTGTCAAGATCTGGACTACTAATTTCAGTGTTGCAGTCATGCAACTAAACCACTTGTTTTCTTCAACACCTCTGCAGACACCTGGGTGGAACCCAACTGCTGTTGAGTTTTGGTAGGGGATGGAGGTTTTCCTTTAGTACAGTTCTTGGGAGATAAGCTGAACTCTCATGTTGGAGGTGAAAAAAAAAAAAAACGCACCAAGTGTATGAAGCACTAAGAGAAATGGCAGCCCCCCTGGGACACAAACCACCAGTATTATTTCCAGTCTGTGGGAATCCTGGCTGGCTTACACTGTTCACAGGTTTGAGTAGGAGAACACTTCAGATGAAGAAACTTTAATACTGAAAACAAACTTTGATTGCTTTTTTCTTTGTATTGGAGAGCTCTCCTGCACAACCAGCTCACGTTAATAAGAAGTGCTGAGGGTCCCTGTCTCAGGGACAGTCCCAATCCTTCCTCAAAGGTGCCCTGGTGCTTTGGTTATAAGAGTTGTGCAGTAACCTTAATGACAGCTAGCCTCAATTAAGATTTAGTTTGGAGACTAAAAACTATCCAATGATTTAGTCTCAGGGATTAAGGAAAACAAAACCTTACCGACGGCTGGATAAAATTCACATTCCTTTCAATTGTGATCATCCTACATCAAGGAAATGTTTGAAATGTTGGCAGTCTCCTACAATATGCCTGTGAAAGTTATTATATTTCTTTAAGTAATTTAAGAAAAAAGAACCAAGAGCTATAGCCCAAATGTGTTATATAAATCTTCATTTTTACAAAAGTAGTTTGATTGATGTCAGGTCCCAGTGGGTGACCTTTAAAAGAGACCACATCAAATGGAGGGGCAGAGCTGCAGCTCTCCACCCCCACACTGGCTCTTCTCCTCCTCGCTTCTCCTCACCAGAGTGCCTCTAGACAGCTATGTCATCTGTAGACGTAAAATAAATTGAAGAATGTCTGTCTTGCTAAAGGCAAAAAAGGAGGCCTTCTCTCATCTCTGTTGAAGTGGGCTACCTCCCTATCGGGGCTGCAAAATGAACTGTGTACCTGCATGGAAGTTTAAATGTCTGTAAAATCCCCTCGGTCTCCTCTTTCACCTCAGATCAAGGCATCCTGTGTTAAGAGGGATGTTTTTTGTGGGGTCTGGGCAAGGAGTGACAGGAGTCCTAGCTCTGTGCCACCTTTAATTTGCTGTTTAATTACTGTAGGAACAGCATAATTTGCTACTCCTGCCTTTCAACATTAAAGTGTTAATTCTAGAGGAAGAAGAAAGTTTGATTTTCAGAGGGGCTTTCTGAAGCACAGCTCAGCTCCTCAGAGGAAATATGTGTTGGGATAGTTCAACATCAGTAGTGCTTCTTACTTTGATGAGTATTTATGCTGAAGAGTTCAGTCCAGCATCGAGGGTGTGCAGCTCACAAGATTGCTTGACCGATATCAGAACCAGGTTTCAGGGGTCAAAACACACCAATTATTGTGGTAGAAAAGTCTGCGTAGGTATTTTCTTTCCTTTTTCTTCAACAACAGTTGTCTATTTGGTTGCAGCTTAGAAAAAGAAAACATTTTCTGTCCTGTTTTGGATCACAAAGGGGAGTAGAAACAATCAGTGCTATCATTACATAAGGGTGTTTTACTTTTAGAAAGACATACAAGGGTAATGTAAGGCAAAATGAAGTCCTGCTGAGGTGTCCTGCCGGACATATTTAGAGATGCTGTATTGGCAAAGAGGAGTTCATCTATTCAGATAGAAATGGCACTGGTGGAACAAACTAGTACTCAGAGGGAGGTGAAGTGTAGTGAAAGAGGATTTGTCTACTTGTGGCCTAGGGGCAAAGAGGAGGATAGGGATGTGGATGCTTCATGGTGACCTACTCCCCTATGGCCAAGTTCCTACACCAGACCATCATTTGATTGCCTGTCTCCACACGTCATGTGAAGCTTGTGAAGAGAAGGACGTGCTGGTGCCCAGTGAGTCAGGACAGCATCTCTAAACCCATGCATCTTGGTGACAGAGGTAATTTCTTTCACTTCAGATGATTTTATAAAGTAAGATTCCTTTTTCCTTCTTTAATCCTTTCCATGACCATGTGAACAAAAAACCTCTCCTCAGGTATTCAGTCCCTAGTACTTGTCACCCTCTAGGAAGAGCCCTTTGGTCCTTCTCTAGTGTCAGGCAACCAGCAGGAGGATGCTAACAGATTGACAAACCACCTTAGAGAAAAATGTCACAGAACTTAGACCAGCTTTGGTTTAAGCATCCCTAAAGGCCACAAAGTCCTTTGGAACTTTCCCTGTTCATGTTGAATGCATGCATATTGCAGTCATTTCCATAACAACAACTAAGGTACGGAAACCAAGATTAGGCTTTCTATGAAAGACAATTAGAAGATCATACAATCACAGAATGGTTTGGATTGGAAGGGACCTTAAAGATCATCTAGTTCCAACCCTGCTGCCCTGGGCAGGGAACCCATAATGCAGCAAAAGGTCCTTTTGGGCAGAAAGCCCAGTGCAGTTCAGGCACAGGACAGGAAGACCTTGATCAGTAATTGGGTGAAGGGAAGAGCACAAATATATATCTGGATTTGATCCCTTTTTGCTCCTTACCTCAGGGAAGATGTCTAGAAACTATATTGAGAGTCTTTCCAACAAGAATACCATGTGGAACTATTCTGGGGCATATTGCCCTTCCAGATTTTTTTTATCCTGCTGTATAGACACAACCACTGAGTTTTAAATCAGAGGGATCACAAAGATTAATTGAGGATCATTCATTTTTGCCTTGAAATATATTTGCCTGCCTAAAACTTCTATGAATCTGTTTAGATCTCTTTTTTACTTCCGATTGAGGAGAACTGTAGATTTAGTCTTGGACAGAATGCTCTGAGAGTCAGAACATGCACACTACATGCTCCAAATCAAGTAATGGCATGTATTACACCCCTTGTTTTATCACTCACAGGCAGAGAACAGTCCCTGCTTTTCAGGCAGTTCCCCAGATGCTGCTAGTGTTTTAAGTATTTGATATTCATGACAAACTCCTTGGGGTAGGGTTTGATTCATTCAAAGTGTTTTTCCACTGAGTGGCAAGAACAATAGCTTCCAGTTTTGATTCTTCTAAGTACAACTTTAAATTCTCTTTAAAATGCCGTTATTTGCTTAAAATATTCTACTTCTGAAAAAATGTCTACCACAAAGCTTGTATAGTAAAGCATTTCGAGAATGCCTTTCTTTGAAAGAGAAAATTTATGTGAGAGAAAACTAATGAAAATGATCTTGCTTTTAAAAAAAACAAGCTGTAACCTACAAAGATATTCTGAGTAGCTCTGGAATCTTAACTGTCATTATCAGTTATCCTACATTAATTACTGGGGGCAGACTTTCCAGGAGCAGAAAATGCTCCTAAGTTTGGATGTAGGAGGACAGGCTAAATACATAGTGCTGTGCTTTAGGGGATTGCTAACAGCAATCAGTTACAGTTTTTTGTAATATCCATTTCGAGTTTTTGCTTTCTGTGGGAAACTGTGCAGAGCAAAATGCATGGTGTAGTGGAAAGAATAAAAATTCACTTTTGGAGAAAGGGTAGGCAGGACAACTGGCTGAAGGAATTCATGGGGACTGTTCAGATGTGATGGAGAATGCCATACCTTTTCCAAACTACTTTGCCCTTCCTTATCTCCCTTCCTGCTTGAAAAAACATATTCCTCCTTCCCCACTTGCACTCCTCTCACTTTCTGTCACAGGCCTGGATTTTGAATGCTCCTGCTATGAGGTGGTGTGACTCACCCACATTCAAAGCTTAGTCCCCACATGTTCATTTGTCTCTGCTATCCAGGTGCAGGCTAGCTCTCTCAGCCACAGTGAGTCCCTGGCTCTTCCTAGTGGGAGGGTCAAAGCTCTTCCCAAGAGGCAGTGTGGATTGTCTGGTGAAACACAAGTTGCCATTATCAGCCTTGTTTTGTTTTCCTGAGAAGCAGACAAAAAATTTCATGTTCCGGACACTTAGCCTCAGCACAAAACTCCAGTGCCTATCCATTGTTAAGCTTTGCCTACTGTTTATACGATGCTTTTACCTGTAAAGATAAGGGGTTTTTAACTGACCTTATGAAGCAGTGTAGCTCCAGAGGAAGAAGCCTCAGCACTGAGCTGGATTTTCTCTCTGTTATTTCCTGGCTTAGGGAAGGCTGTCGTGTTTGCAGCTGGTGGATACGGACTTCAGTGACCTAGAGGGAGGTTGCTGAGGGATGCTTTAAGTGAGGTTTGGCTGCTACACACGTGTCTCCAGCCTTTCCTTGTCCTCTTGGCTGAATATGGACAGGGGAGAACTGTTCAATGCAGTAAAAATTCACAGTTGTTGCAAATTGCTTATCTCTACTTACTCTACAAGAGTTTTATCCAAGTGTGTTTTTCAGCCCAGGAAATGATTGCTGCAAGGAGTCCAAAAGAGGGCAGAACAATGCATTTTCTGCTTATAGTACACAATGTGACCCAAATCATATCCTTTTGTCATATCCTGTCACACCCTGAATGGTGTAAGTCAAAAAGGCTGGGCTGCCTGGGGCAGGCCACCATGTAGTATTTCCTGAGTACTCATGCTCGGTCTCTGTACAGTCACAGATCAGTTGTGAACAGCTGCAGAAAGTGAAAGAGAGGGGCAGGTACTGCTAACACAGCTTTGTAGTCGTTATTCAAATAATGTGCGCAGAGGCTTTCTTACCAAAACATTTTTTTTTGCTTCAGAAATCAAATGCCACTAGTATTAGAAAACAGCTCACCCAGCACCACAAACTAGCAAGTAGCAATTTTATTATGTTCCTCCATCACTATGAATTGCCCAAATAAAGAAAAAAAGTTGTGATGTAAATTCAGCCACACGAAAATATGTAGGCTAGAAAGCCTCAGAACAAACAGAAGGCAGACTATAGTGAAATCTACACTTACAAAGAATGATCTCTTTTGTCTATAAAACTCTATTTTCACTATACTTGAACTTTCTCACATATTAAACCTCTGTTTAGAGAACAACCAGTATATCCTGATGCTTCCAGGACTGACTGAAGCATATTTTACTGTAAATTCAATGCTAAAAAAAAAAAAAAAAGTCAGAAACTTCCTATCTGATGAATCCAATCAATGATACAATTAAGAGCTAATGACATGTCTGGTGATGCATAAATTAGAGTAAGGATGGTTTTTCTCCAAAAGAGTTTACATGTATTTCCTCTTGGCAAACAGCAGGTATGTGGGTTTTGACCCCTTCTTAAACAGGAGTGGCAACTCTGCAAATAAATTCACTGCTATCAGCCAACTTCCTTATTTGCTTTTGGAAATGAGGCAGGACTTCTCCGATTACTTATTAAATGCATCTTCATTAAACAACTTAACATGATCAGAGCAGTCTGAGGAGCTAAATTGCCATGGTCAGTTGTCACACAGAAAAAAGTATTTTAACAAGAAAAGCCCATGAGAGTAAAACGGTAATTAATATGGCCTTTAACAAGCACAGAACTCAAATCAATTGGTAGGGTTGTTCAGAAAAATCAAGAAGGTCACTGCGTGTCTAAATGAAGAGGGACCAGACTGTTTATAGGCTTGCAGGTTCAGGCTTAGCTGTTAGACAGCAGCACCTCTCCAAAACACCAGCAATCACAAAGGAGAGGTTTTGCCAGGCAGCACTTACCTTGCCAGGGACGCTGCTCCTGATGCTCTCCACTGGCCCTTCTCATCGGGTTTCTTGTGTCCTTGTTAAGGTTATCGTAGTCCAAGGAAACCACATCTGCCCATTGGCTCCTTAGGGAAGGCTTGGTTGTAGGAGTTCATCTTTACTCTGTCTCCCCTCTTCTTTTGTAAAAGAGAGAAACCACAAATGTTTTTCTTCCTGTTTTAGTTATTTCCTCTCTGCTTGGCAAACCTTGTTTTTGACAGGATCTCTCAGATATTCGGGCTGAGCGTGCCTTGCATCAGAGAGCCCCCAGGGACAGTTCGGTTGGTCATCTGTGACTGTCTTGTAGTCACTAAATTTAGTGGAGCTATGGTGGGTAATAATTTCATTTTACAATGGTGATTTACTTGGCAATCCCAATTCCTGAGGATTTTTCTAACCTTGCTACAGTGCTAAAAAAGAGCTTTGTAGCTCTGGAAAGTCAGATTCAGGCAGGGAAAAATCTAATCAACTCAGGAGAAAGGCACTAGTGTCCATCATGCAAAGAATACTGAGTAATTTATCTCTCTGTATGAGTCAGTACTGAGGAGTCTCTAAACTCTCATTGCATGATGGAGCATGGCTGAAAAGGGAAAAGAGGGTTTTCTTGAAATTGATAAAGTGATGGTGTGAGAGAGTAAAAATAAGAAGTTATATAAATTTGTTTGTCAAGATAAGATCTAAAAAGCTCAGTTAGTGGGGGAAAATGAGCCAGACCTCTGAGGTCAAAAATGGTGAGCAAGGGAGGGAAGTGGGAAGCACCAGGGTCTGACGGGCTGCCAGCAGTAAAGCTGGAGTTATCAAGAGAAGGAGAGGTACAAAAGAGAAAGGCTCATTCGTTACCCTTCAGCTTCTTAGTCTCAGTGCACAGACTTCAGAGTGTGGTACTTGCTGAAGCAAGGGGGAAGGCACTAGAAAATAATTTCTGTGTGCCTTACCATTACAAAGAAGCCTCTCAATATGTCCCCAGGTCTCTTCTGTTCCAAAAGTGATCAAAGCTGATTTGATCAGCCAACTTAAGAAGAAAATGTTGTTTACATCCTTATCTTTATGCAAAACTCTTCTGTGTTAGTCTGAGCTTTTCCCACCCATAATAAACTTTTAACATATTTCTCATCTCCAGACTAATCAGCTGCTGACCTATGCAAACACAGTTGTTACATTGCCTGTGAAACATTTTGCCAAGACCCATCTTTGTCTCAGAGATAGGAGGACCCAGACCAAGCCCTGTGCTCACTAATAACCAGCAGCTGGTCATGCTGGTCTCCTTCCTAAAACTTTATTTCTCTTGTGCTTCATGATCCAAGCTGGCTGCAGGTCCCATCTCTATGGCTGCTCCATGGGTGCTAATTCATTTTGAGGTAACAAGGTCAGTACTCCAGGTTCAGGTCCACAAAAATGTGTTGCCTGCCTTGCCCTGGTCCAGAGGGCAGCAGCCTGGCTAAGGTACCTGCTCCTACAGTTATAGGTATGAGCGTGTGTACCAAAGTGACTTGTATCAGCTTCAGCCTGGCCACAGAACCCATTAGCTGAGCTTTCTAGGTTGTGATCCCTGCTGCACTGGACCACTGCGGCTGAAGCAGGGCCAGGCTCTAGCAACAAGGACTCCTCCTGCTTTTGCACCTTTTCCTGTTCGGACAGTGAACCAGAGCCTTGCAGGCACCTCAGTGCATGCCACTGTGGGCCGTTTTCAGAAGGCCTTCTTCCTGCAGAAATGAACCTTCCTTAACAAAGACAGGAATTTGCAGCCTTGTATTAGGGCTGTGTATGGGTATTACCTCCAAAAAAACAGTGCAGTTAGAAGGCAGAAAGAGTCATCAGGCATTTGGAACCCTTAGAAAATCCAGCTAATTAGACTGCATCAGGCCTGAACAGGCTGGATTTGTTATTCTGATGAGGTACAAGTATTATTTTCTTAACCTGCACAGTGCTCAGGGCAAGCTGTGACAAATTGACAAAAGTTGCCTCTTACTGGTGAAACCCGCTCATCTCTTTGTAGGCATTTTCATATTAAACTCCACTGCACTTGGAAGATTGCTGTTTTCTGTGACAGTGGAGAGGTGGAGCATTTGCCTGATCCTCAGAAGTCTCATCATAGGTTAGTAAACTCTGTCCTGTAGTTTCAGATATAAAATCCCAGCTGGGGTGTGGATAGATGCTCCTGATGTAGTCAAATAATAGATATCTTACCACAAATGCAAGGAAACATGTCTGAGGACCCTCTTTCATCCAGAAATGAAAGGTTAACTTCAGATGAAAAGGAATAACCAAATGCTTTTGCTGCAGTGTGTTGAGCACAAAAATAGAATTACTTCAGTTTTCCCATCTCTTTCAAGTCAAAGGCCGTTCACAGCTTCTCATTTTCCTCAGCTGGACCAACTGATGCTGTGTGTCCAGATTGATACCAGCTGTGTGTCTTGCTATTTGACATGGACATGTAAGTCAGTTTGTTCTTCCACGTATGAAACCCATTATTCTCCAAAACTTTTGGCTGAATAATAGTTCCAGGCTTACTTGACCCCAAAAGACATTTAGCAATCCTTCCTGATGGCCTCCAAGTTAGTAAAAACACCAACAAGGTGTTGCTCAAACACCAAAAGAAAACAGACTCTTCGTTTCAGGCAGCTTCAGCTCATTTTAGACTGCATCCACATTACACACATCAGCTACTGCCACATTTTGGCTTGCAGAACCTTTTCCTCACAGAGAGATTCCTGGTATAAACACCAGTGGCTTTACTATTGAAAAACTTTCTGTCTGTTAATTCTTTTACTTGCTTACAGCCTACTTGTGTTGCTTGGCCAAAGTTGTTTCCAGAGGTATTCCACATTTAAAAGAAATCCTTTCCCTATTTAACACTGGTCCAACAGGCCCATTTATTCTCCCAGATAGTAGCTTGTAACCCCTGCTATAGTCATCTGTAATAATTTTTCCCCAAGTCCAGTGGCCATCTTTTTCTATTTTCCTTGATACATCTCTTGCCAAATCATCTTCCCACAGCCCCATATATTTATAACTCCCTTTGAGAAAATTAGTGCCTCGTAATGCTTCGACTCATCGAGTTCTGTCTGAGCTTCAGCCCCCAGAGCTGTCTCTGTATCTGCGCCCCAGTTCCCTGGGAAAAAGTAGTTTTATATAAATTGCCTTTACATAGCACAGTTGTTGCATGAGACAGGACACAAAACAGATGTTGCACAAAATGACACAGCAGGCTCAAGGACTCCTGTAATTGCTCCTTTCCTATTTTCACGTGGCCGTCATGGCAGGCAGGGCTGTTTAGCTGCATGCTTCTCTGAACCAGGGTCCACAGACCATGAGCTGCTCCTGGAGCACTGCTTAGCTAATGAAACTTAAGAGAGCAAGCCTCTGGGGATGGCTTGTTTGCATTTTTTCTTAAGGGGGTTGCTTTGGCATAAATTGACCATAAAGTGGTGAAGCGTGCAAGCAGGTTAAATACTCAGGGAGAGATGGATGTGCCACCGCGCTATAAGGTAGGGGTTCACAGAAGTGGTATAGCAGGTTAAGGCAGTGGACTGAAAGCCAAAAAGCCTGAGGCTCTTTTCCCAGCTCTGCTGTGGAGTGTAATCTCTGATAAGAAACTCTATCACCCTTTTAATGCCTTCTTTCTCCTCTTCTCCTTGGCAGTATAAACTACTGAGTCTCTTTGTGTCGGGACTGACTTCTGGTTTATATTTTTTTCATCATCATTAAGAACTGCTTTCTCTCCCTTTGGCCCTTACATTAGATGGGTACATTTATAATGATCCCCAGTACAACCCTTGGAAAAATGATGGCAATAAAGAAGAAGGAACTAGTGAGACTTGGTCCTAAAAATAGGAATTACTCTATGGGTGTCTGCATTCACATCAGTGTGTATCAGTGAGGTCTTTGGGACAGCTTCCTTTAGTTTTCCAGAAAAACTTGTTTTTCAGACAATTCTGTTCTTCAGGGATTTGGGTCTGACTCCACTAAATACTTTAGAAAGTGTTTTTCTATTTAATTGGAGCAACAATCTACATTAACAGTATTCCAAATGTAGAAATATTGAAACCGGGTACAAAGTGTCTCCTTCTCATTTCAATGAACTGAGTTAATTTCTTTGCTGAAGGTTTGAAGCCAATTCAAAGCATCTGCATATACCGAAAGTAAGCCCATCCACTAAATTTCAACTGGGCTCATGTCAAAATTATGTGAAATGATAAGTCTCATTGTGCTTACAAGTGAAGCTATAATTGCTCAAAATTGTGCTCAGGGCATTAGAGATTTACTGGAAGATTCATGGCCCAGAAGGAGCCTTTTACAGTAAATCTGGTCCCACATCTGGTTTGACATCGCAGTCTGAAAATGGGTACGATTTAAAGAGTTTTGTGTCTTGCCAGGAAGGCTGTAGCACAAAGCACTTGATATGCTTTTCACCCAGTAGAAAGAGAATATCCCAGACTTCTGTAGTTTGGATGCTGACTAAAGGAGTGGCTCTGAGGGAGAAGACCATAGTGGCTTCTGGATGTGTTTTACAAAACTGAAAATACATGTTCAAGAGGCAGATTCGGGGCATAGTCTATGTAGTTGTGTTGCATGACATGCAGCTGGGTTATAAAAGGGTAAATCGAATCCTTTCTGATGCACCTTAGTGCCAGGGTGAATTAAACACAGAAGCAGTTTGCTTGAAGCAGTGCCAATGGTGCAGAACAATCTCCACTGGACTGGGGGGCTGCTGCGTCTCGCAAATGAGATGGGTCTGGGATCAGTGGGAATGGAAGGTATGGGACAATCTGAGCCATTGCAACTGGCCTGATAGATCCAGTTCAGTTGTCCTCAAGGTCCTGATTCACCGCCCACCTTTGGGATGCTTGCAGTCAAAAGAAGTAATAGAAATAAGTTACTATGAAATTAAAAACTGGGATTAGCTTTATAGTTTATAGTCAGCTGCACTTTTAATTCCCTTTTTTTACTGCTTTCTAACTGAGAGCTTCTGAGGCACTATTTTCTCTCAGGACATGTAGATTATTGCACTAAAATTTCTCTGAGATACTTTGTTTATCTGTGCTAAGGTTAGATTGCTCAATACACACTTAAGTAAACAATGTAGAACCCAAGGACTATCTTTAGCTACTGCAAAGTGTTCTCCATAAAATAATGAAGTTAGTAACTGGCATTGTTTGAGTGAGATCTTATTATATTGTTCCAGTATTTTTTAGTCTAGTAGGATAAGGGCAGAGCAGTAGATACTATCTGGGAGTAAAGCACTTGTCCTTTTTCTGGGGACCAGGAAAAACAGCCAAGGCTGACCCTGAGAGAGTAGCAAACTTGACTCTAAGGATAATTGAGCAGTGCACAGACTGACGTGGGTGTACATTGTTCTGACAGGACAGGGGTGAGCAGGGTGGTTGGGAGGCCTTTTTGAGGAGAAGTGTCAGATAATAGTGTATAGGGAAGAGAAAATGGGAAAGATGTAGATGTGGCATGCATTAAGGTCTGTGGGTTGTTGACAAGTGGGAGGTGTTCAGAGGCAAAGATTTATTTTGAGTGAAATATCCTTCATCCCTCCAAAGCTGCATTTCTGGGTCAAAACTGGCACAGGGGGCAAGAGGAGCTTCAGAGGAAGGAATTGGTGCGTCAGCCTGAGTGTGACTTGTGCAGTCTGCATGCTTGCTTTTTGTACACAGGGGAAGGAAAGATGTGAGGGTACTAAGTGTGTACTAATGGATCACAGGATCATCCTAGGTCACTGACATGACCTGCCAGTAAAGAAAGGGAAATAAATTGCCAGGTGGGGCATAGAAATATCAATGATATCTTGTAAAGCACCAACAATATGTTATCTAGAAATCTAGGCACTGACTTCCAAGCAAAATAAATTCAGGGACGGATGCAGAGACAGGTCATTAGGTTCATTATGGAGACGATTAGGGGTTGTTTCTTTGTTAGGAGAAGGTATTAAAATGTCTTCTGGTTTGTTTAGCTTTGCAAAACAAAAGCTTCAAGGGGATACAATTGCTACCTATACATACCAGGAAAAGAGGAGAGCTGTTTAAAGGAGAACTCCGACAGAAGAATAAATGAACCCCAAGTGCTCATGCGAGCCCTGAAAGGAGACCTCTACCCACAAGAGCAGGGAGTATTAGTGTGATAAAAACAAACTGCATTTGAAGGTGTAGATGCAAAGGCAGTGTATTACCTGGGGCTCTGAAATCCCTTCCAATCTTGTGTCCCCATTTGCAGCAGGGTTTAAAATATGTGTCTGTGCAAGGAGCTGCAGAGTGCCATTGCTCTGACTTACCTTTGCTATGGGTTTATTTGGACAAGGGTAAAATTCGGCTTTGAGACTGAGCTGTTGGTTCATATGGAGACCAGCTGTGAAGAAATGGAGAACTTCTGTGAGAGGCTGAAGTATGTGTGAGGGCACTCGGAGCAGTTTGTGGGTTGCGTGTCTTGTTAGTCTTTGCTGTTTATTGCCCTGTTGTTTAAAATTAATGGGAGTTGTATGTATCTTGTAAATGAACATACAGGATCATTTCCAGAAGTCTCTGTCCATTTATTTCTCTCCAAAGTAGAAACTAATGAGATCTGCAGAATTTTTTATTGTAAATAAACTCCATGACAAATATTTGAGTGTTTTTGTTTTATAAGTTAGTTGTAAATATTTTTGTCATCGTTCAATTGTTACCAGAAATAACTCAGCCCTGGAATTCACTCCCTGATAATATGTTACATCTTCCTGGAATAACTACATTCCAGAGGTCACATTCTGCAAATAGCTTTCCTAACTTAAATTACTAGCCAAATAGTCTGAAGGATTCTATATGACTGCTATTGCAAAACCCAGCTTTCCTGGCAGCCATCTGCATTTAATCACTTTCAGGGATAAGAGTTATGTGCAGTGCTTTTGGACCCATGCTTTTCTTTTGAGGGCAGATACCTGCAAGTATCTTCATTATTCACATTTTATGTTTATGTGAAGGGTGTTCATACCTCCCGTTCCCAAAAAACACAGTGGAGTACTGCTAATAATGGCTATTCTTTGTTGTAAAGTTATAGTTTGGCAATAGCTTCAGTATTATCACTGTGGTGCTGTAAAGAAATGAGGACAATGTGTTTGGGCTTTGTTTAGAACAGAGCACTACAGTTTTCATATATGTTTTTTCTGTAATATAAGAACTTTCAGGCTTAGTAAAAGTTAGAAATCAACTGAGAGTCTGGAACGTGCACAGATAACAAAAAGAACAGTTATTCTTTAACTTGTACTAAAGTTATTACTATCCTTAGGGCAGGACTCAGTTGACAGGGAGGAGGATGAGGGGGTAAAAAGAGATGGATGGGGAGCACAGATGGAGTGATATTCTTCAAGGACATTCTTCTGAATTTAAGAGAACCATTTCACCTCATCTCTTTAGCATGAGAGACACTCAACTTGCTAAAAGAAAACTTTACAGGCCTAAGGCCTATACCCCCTTTCTCAGTTATGCCACCTACTTCTTACAGCTCTGTGAAGTTAGTGAGGAAACTGGAAGGCAGAAGGACATGGCTTTGGCACATGGGCAAATGTGGCCTCTGAGAATGGAGCACCTCAAAGGGCATCGAGCAGAGCATTGCTAATTGAAAAATACAGGAAATTCTTCCTGCAGTCTCCAGGAAAAAAGATTTATTACAAGATCAGAACAAAGCAGTTATTTCTATTTTCTTCCAGGTAAAAAAAAAAAATCCACAATCATATATCCTTTTTCTTCAAAGTATAATTTATCATCAATGTACAAGCAGAAAAAAAAGGTGATTCTGATCAGCCTACAAAAGTTGGTTTCCCTGATAACAGTAAAACATTTATATGATCCTGAGGATTTGATAAGAAAATAGGAAGGTGGAGGGTCCTTCTGAAACAGACGTTACTCCTTCTTTTTACATTTTGCATGGAAAACACTGAATCAGGCAACTTATCAAAACCTGCAGTATTTTGACTACATTTTTTAGAGTTTGGGAGCATATGATGCTTTATTTTTTTTTCCCAAATGATAACATTTTACTCTCTATTACATGTTCATAATAGAGAATTTTATTTAACCAAAGCCCCAATTTTTCCATGGGAAATCATTTGCAGTGGCAAAAGGTTTTGTTTCAGCTCAAAGAACAGGAGACAAAGAAGAAGGACACACAGCAGGAGGATCAGGGACCTAATGCAGCCTCAGTCCCGGCAGGGGCTTATTGGGGGGTATGTTTTCCTGGCAAGCTTTTAAAACCTTGGCAGTGTTTCTAACAGCAAGCAAGTAGCTACCAGGACTCAAGAGCTCTCTGGTGACCATCATGTTCCTGAAGCTCTACTCGACTGCAGCATGACTTTATATAGCAATTTATTCTTTAACAGCTACAGGGATCGACCCCATGGAACAGCATCCTCAGAGCTGGCACTGTGCTGGCTCTGAGCCTGTGAGGCCCCCTGACTTCTCCTGTTATATCCTGAGGTTGGTCTCTTTGGAAAGCTCAGGCCTGTCCCACCAAGCTCAGCAGGATGAGTTCCAGTGCAGCCGCTGCCAAGCAGCTTTGTGGGGCTGCTCAGGAAACAGTCCCTGAAACAGTGAGGCTTGGCCTTTCTAGCGGAGGAGGATGAGGGACCAGCACTGGACTTTGTTCCCCAGGGAAGGCAAGATGGACCAAGACATGAGGAGAGATTTCTTGGTTGTAAACTAAGGCTTGTATCAAGCACTGGTATTGCAGGGCAATACACATGAGACTTGAAGTACAGCCTGGGGAGCAGCCTGGAGTTAAACCTTCAAGTGTCCTCAGGATCCCATGTAAAGGGGTCTGGGGCATCTGTCTCTGCCTGGTGGGGACTAGTTGGATGAAACATTAAACCACAGCTTGGTGTGAGGAAGGGTTTTCTGCTTGGTGGGCCAGCAAACATCTGACAAGTGGGAATCATGTGTTCCCCTCTTGTAGTTGCTGTGCAGAGGTACAGTGGTGGATGGCACTGCCAAACCTGCCGGGACCTTGGACCATCCGGCATCATGGCTTGTTGTTGCAAGACTATATGGAGCGGTCACTCATCAGTACTGCTCCCCATCAGAGAATGACACATTTGGATGTTATGGGCAGGCCTGGCCCTGCTCATTCAGCCAAAACATGCAGCACAGGGTTTATGTTGATTACGTGCTCTTATGGTGGCTTTGTACTGATGGCAAGGTCTGTTCTGGCATTAATCTTGCCAAGGCAAGGAGTAATCATCAACATTTTTTAACCAACTTGAGCTAGCAGAATGAATTCATG
This sequence comes from Cephalopterus ornatus, assembly GCA_013396775.1. NCBI lineage: Eukaryota > Metazoa > Chordata > Aves > Passeriformes > Cotingidae > Cephalopterus > Cephalopterus ornatus. Next base: position 16,048 of record VZRE01008065.1, read on the forward strand.
TCAGATCAGCTTTTGCATCACATAGCCGGGTGGTTTCCCATATGGGACTAGCAGTATGTAGAGAATGTACTGTTTCTCTTAAGCAGTGCCCTGCCTGAAAAAAAGCAGGTATATTGACCACCTGCCTTTGTAGAAAGGATGAGGAAGAGTACAAAGAGAAAGAGAGAAGAAAGTTTGCCTGCTGGGGATTGAGGACGAAGTGTGACTCACAGCCAGCAGTCCTGAGAGAGAGTTAAACCTGAAGCTCAGCCCTGTCTCTCTGCGGGGCTCTCCTTTGCCTGCAGAGAAGGTGGTAAACCCTGGATGGAACTGCATCTGCAGAGGATGAGGGAGGGCAGAGGGAGCTTTTATTTAAGGAACCTTTCCCAGAAAACCAGCCTATGAGGTTATTCTTTTGCTGTTCAACAACCTACATTGCAAAAGAGAGGGAGTACAATATTCTCCAGATTAGGGAGGAGGACTTTGTGTTTTGAACTGATTCAGAGGGGCCCCGCTCAAAGACTTCAGAGCAACACTAAAAATAGCTTACTTTGCTAATACTAAGGAAACACTTTTTTTTTGGCCAAGAAATTGCAATCCTATTTTTTATGCCCACTGATTTTAGAAGGGGGAGTTACATCTCCCTTTGTGTTGGGCCTCTTTCTGAGTAAAGCACATTAGGAAGATCAAGGTTTCTTTGTACTTTATTTGAAGAGCTATCAAATAGCAGCAGTATCAGATAATGTGGATTATCATCTTATAACTCTCTACAATTTTATGTGTTTTAATTACTGGTACAGAAAGGGTTCTGTGGGACATCTGAGTCCTTAGAAACAGACACTAATTAAACAAGCAAACTGTGCTAGATCTCTGTTTTCCTCAACCGTATCAATAAGAAAATTCTCTCACAGGTCAACACAAACTTCCTCCTCCCCCTCTCATCTGAGCTGTGGGTAATGAACAGTGTAGTGTTTTCATAATCATCTGATTTACGTAACAGCAGGTATACTCAAACCAGAGAAATAATTGGGCCAAGAAATCCACGGTGGCTGTTCCAGTAGCTTTCCAGAATCCCTGAAAAACCACACATCAAACCCCCAGCTTCAGCTTTACACAAAGAAAGCCTCTTTCTCCCTGTGGATCAGTGTTGTTATGAAAAAAAATCATAAAATCATAAATAGAAAAGATAATCTGAAACATATCCAAGCTAAGCATGGCCCCATTTCATCTACCTTCCAGTAGGTAGGGACTGGGAGGAGCATTAATGCAAAATGAACACATCTTAGAGACATGAAGATCATTGACAGCTTGCCTAAAGGAATCAGGAAGCCTAACAGTTGACCCTAGAAGCATGGAAAAGGGACCCTAAATCATGATCAAGAATATGCCCAGATTATAAAATGTGCCCATATATAGCATATGGGTGAAGGGTTGGCAATTTCTTTCAATAACTTTGTTCTTCTGTTGAAGGGGTATTTTAGCTCCTGTCTGGACAGCCAGCTCTGGACTGCTGAACAGGCTTGTTTTTATGTTTGTTTTCAGTTGAGCTGCTGGCTGCACACCGATTATAGTAACCCAAAAGCTAAATACAGCTCTTGAACTTTTGTCATCCCTTGTCTTATTCATTCCCTGCTCTGTGGTCTGTTGCACGCTATAGTACTGGGTATTTAACAATATTTGACGTGACACAAAATACTGCAATACTCCCAGGAAGAGAGCTCTCCGAGGCATGCAGTGTCTGTATTTGTGCTCCTTCTTGCTATACTGTTCTCCAAAGCAGGGAGATAAGAACAGGATTATCCCATATCTGCAAGCTACAGGCTTCTTAGACCTTTTTCTCAAGCATCCGGTGCTGGCTAGCATCAGGGACAGGATATTGACCCTTGTTTCTAAGCAAGTCTGGCAATTCCCATATTTCCAGGCACTGGACAGAAACAGACTGTTTGCTGGTAGAGGGTGGCTCATATTTCTTGCCAATGCTGACAGTCAAATGCCTCTTTCACATTCTCTCTTACTGCTAATACACAACCTCAGGCTGAAGGTCAAAGGGTAGATCCTGGATGTTCCTGTGCAAGGAAAATCAATTTAGATTCACAAAAGCCAGAAGAGTCAGTGCAGAAGGTCACCACGTGGTCTTAGTTGCTCTTCAGGTTTAGAAATCTGAACAGGGAGGAAGGAGGAAGATGAATGAGTATGAATTGATGGAGCAGAATTTCTTGTGAACCAGCAGAGACAGAGGCAGAAGGGCCGTCTGCAGTAGAGACTGACTTATCCCACTGTGCCAGGCCCTGGAACATCCCAAAATCTCATAAATATTTCTAATTTGACCTCAGTTCATCCCATTGTGAAGCAAGATGTCCACCAAGTTTAGATTTCAGATCCAACCTGAGACTTACAGTTTTATTTTATGGAGGAATTTTAAACCAGATAGTTCGCTTTTAATCAAGAAAGGGACTTGGACAGAGAATGACCTGATTCCTCACACCAGGAAGGAATGAATGAAGACACTTTTGAGCTTAAAACACTGGGATAAAACTACAGTTCTGCTCTCTTGGTGTAGCAGGGTAAATCTGCTTGCCTTGTAACAGAAAATTTACCAGAAATTAGAGCAGAGAAGTACTCTCCAAAGGTTTTGGGGGCGATTCTTTGCCTTATAAAGATGCACAGAGCGAGATCAGGTAGTTTTTGGAGGGGCCAGGGCAAACGACTTTGAATGAAAAGCAATGGGAAAAGCAACTCTGAGGGCAGTCTGTGCCTCCTCTCAGCACATAGTGTGTGGAGGAGGTATCAGTCCCCTCCACCTCAGCCCCCAACTCGCCTTTCTGCTTTCAGTCTGGTGAATGTACTGGAAGGAGTCACACTGCGTACATCTCACCAGGATTGCTTATAGCTTGTGTTAGCGATGTTGACAAACTCATGCTGCTCATTGTTGCATTGTGTTCAAGCCAAGTCTCACAAGGGGAGACAGACTGTTGCTCCTCTGAGAGGCTAAATTCATCATTTGATGAAAAGGCACCCAATGGGTGAATGCCCCCTTCCGCCTCTTTACATTTTTGAGCACTGCTCAGTAATAACACCATGCATGGCTTCAAATTTAAGCCCCAAGGTCTCTACAGATATAGACTGCCTGCAGTTGTTATGTATACAGCAGAACATGACAGCTACCCAAGGGCCAGACCAGTGCTGCTCTTTTCATCTAGAGGCAGATTCTTCCTGCAGAGTCTAATGCCCCTTCGAATTGAGCAGGGTTACATCAGAAGTAGAATATGAATCAGGATCTTCGTTTGTCATTAGGCATTTAGTTCATATTTGGTGTTGCTATAAATAGGTCATTTGGCTGCAATCCTCATTTCCAGATTTTATTTTTATTTTTTTAACCTCAGCTGTGCTTTTTTAGACCATGAGCGTGTGATGAATCTAAAAATGTCAGACTTGGAATGGGAAAGGGCAGATAACTGAAGCATGGCTCACTCCTGTCCCAGGCTGCTCACTGCCTGCCCATTGTGGGCAGAAAAGGGCCAAATGATCAGTCTTGGCGCAGTCACCGAAGGTTGTTTTGAGTTCCTAGGAATTTAACCCTATGACTTTGACCTTTGACAAGAACACTTAATTATTTCCAGCTCTCCAACCAGGTCATAAACTGGCCCTTTAGAAAAGTTACCTGCTTTCCATAAAAGACAGCTCTCGGCTCCTGTTGTAGCGGAGTTTATATTCTTTGAATGGAGGGGCTGCTTGAATCAGCAGGATACTATGGTTGGGTTAAAGAGTTCAGCATTTGGTTTTGTTTTTAACACTAGGTAGATCTGTGCTCCAAAATGACATCCTGTGTCCAGATTTTGTATCTCCCAAACTTTTCCTTTTGTTTATTGTTTCCCCAGATGTTGGAATTTGAAATTGTTTCTTTGTAAAACCAGGATTTGTCTACAAAATCAGAATAAACCCAAATCTGCCTTTTTTTTATTTTCAGGATATATATATGTATGGATAATAATCAATATTTTTTTCATCCAAATACCCAGCAGTGACTGCCTTGAGCTCCTGTGAGCCTTCAAGTTTTGATAACAGTGTATGAGCGTCCCCCTTCCCTTGGCTGACATATTGAGCTTCATATGGCACACTTTCCGTACAAGGTAAGGGAAACTTTTCACCTCTTTCTATAATGCTCCCCATGCATTCGTTTTGTCAGGGGGACATTCCTCCTTCAGTCCAAAAATAATAAATGCAAAATGTCAGCTATGCCAGATTATTGAATAAATTGGAATGCGAGACCCCAGCTGCAGCCTTAATGAAGAAGCATTTCATCCTACACTTTCTCTGATGATTTAGGTAAACACACAGACCAAAACAACCATGGTGCAGCAGGGAGTAGAGACTCTGCCTGGCAGCCTGGCAAGGCTCCTGCTTCTTGGCAGCCCTCAGATGAGCAGGAAGGTTTTGTGCAGCACTCTATGCACACGGCACTCCCGGTAAGGAGCTATTGAAACCATTGAAGCTTCACTTAAATTGACGGTAAGGTTTAACAGGGAATGTAATTCTGCCTTACCACTTAACAGCTTTACCAGTAAGTTGCTGCTTTTTCCTTACATGGGGATGTGGTTGGTGGGAACATTCTTTTAAAATGAAAAGGCGGCTCTTGGTACCAAAAACCACTTGCCCACATTTCTAGAGTGTAAGGCAGCAAAACAGAGCTCAAAAAAAACTTATACTGAAACACCTATTTTTAGATTGATTTCCCAGCTTTTGCAGCCCCAGGCTCTGCCTACTAGATCTGAGGCAGAGCCCAGTGCCCCCTGAGGGCACTGGAGCTGCCCCAAAACATTCAGCTCAGCTCCAAATCTATGTTTGCATCAGCCCAGGTATGAAGCCCAGGGTCAGACCAGAGCGAGGGGTCACTTGGAATGATGCCTGCACCCTGGGAAGGTCTGGCCAAGCCTGAGCTCCAACCAGAAACCCTCTCTGCCTCCATGCCTTCAGTTCTGGATTTGGGATCATTGAGGTGCCACAACCAGTTGCAGGACCATCATGAAGGTAAAGCCTCTGAGATGTCACTGAGGAGAAAAATGAACAGCACTCTTTCCTTGCCTTGCTGCAGGGAGGGGGAAATAGAAATGCATGCATTGAAGATCACCAGTGGTAGCAGTGATTGCATTTCTTGGTCTACAGAATTAATTAATTTAGACAGTGATATCATTAAACTTGTCTTGAAGATCAGAAAGCAGCTGTAAGCATCTCTCCTGCTTGGAGGGAATGCCCTATGCCTCAGGGAAGGCTGGAGTCCTGCTTGTGACCTGGGAAATTCCAGCCCTTACCCTGCCTGTTGAAGGCTGCCAGCTTCCGAGCTGGAAGCTTCCAGCTTAGTTAGCTGTGGGAATGAAGCCATAGCTGAGCAAAGGGGGCAAAAGAAATTAAAAATAAAAAAGGCAGAAAGCTTTACAGGCCACAAGCTTTCAGAAAAAGGGCAGCATTTCAAGATAAATCCCCTTAGCTCAAAACATAAATGGCATGTTTGTAAAAAGACACAGAATCTCAGTTGCTGGAAACAAAACAGCGATTAGTGGCACTGCTGAAGTCTGTGTCTTGAAAGGTTTGCTTTTTTTTTATACTTTTGTCTCTTCACAGTCTCCTGCATATACATAATGTCCTGAAAATGCCTTCTGCTGCCTTACCCTCACCAACAGCATTTTGCAGAAGATGAATTGCATATTCTGTCCTACAAGTCTTTTCTTCAATTCAAGCCTGCAAATGATTGACTTTTTAAATTGCAATTCCCTGCTACCTGAACCAGATTCTCACCCAGAGGCTGCTTTATACTGCTCCAGCAATGCCAAACTGCTGAACTCCCATTGTGGTATGAAAGAGACCTGGACATTAAAAGGAACATTCTTTCATGTCTTGAGAATATTTTCCATATTCTACAGAAATACCAAGTATTCTGTTTTCTCAAAATAATAATAATAATTAAAAAAAAGCAAACTCACCCATATAATGTTCCTACTCCCTGAATATACCATATGGTATTTTAAATGTCATCTTTCAGGACCCTTCTTTTTGAAAAGCTAAGAAGTTTTATGGCATAAATATTTTCCCTGTGAGCTTAAGAAACCAATGTGTCGGACACTGTATTTTTTTAACAGTTATGGTATGTTAGATCATGGTCTTTTGTGGTTAGGTATGACATCAGACCACCACAAAGCCATACCAGGAGAATCACATGGAGAAAAACATGTCAGCTTAAGAGCTTTCAACATTCAGGGGAATTCGGAAAAGCCAAAACCTGAGTATGTGGAATGATCTGTTGTTATTCTGAAAAAGCTAACCTCAGGTGACTTCCAAGCATGCATACTTATAAGAAGTTGTAAGGAATGGATAAGGAGAAAAGAATTAGTATTTGGATATTTCAGCTTTGGAAAAATATCATAAAGGCAAGCCAGCCACTGCCCTTCCCTTACCCTCCAGTAAATACCTGATAATTCACCTACAATCTGCAGCTCTTGGTGCCTGCTTTGCTAAATGAAAGAGGCAGCCCAAATTACTAAGAGGCACTTGGGATCTTGGTGTACCTGACCTGCTGCTTTCTTAATGTTCCTATTTATCCATTCCATTTATCTATTGTTTTCTTTCCTTAATGCAGCAATCCTTAGACCTTTCAGCCAACATGATGCAGAAAGGCACAAGAGAAATAAGTTTTCTTGGAAGACAGATCAGCGAGAGCAAGTGCCAAAATGCTGATGGGCAGCTGGAGCACAGTGATGCCTCAGGCTGGCTGCAGATGATTTAGGTGGGGAGGGAGCTCGAGACCCAAACTTGGGTGGATATAATCTGCCATGTGGGGTTTCCTGGTTTTGGGCTGGTTGGTGGAGCTGCCCTGGCTTGTCATGGGTGCAGAGGGATTAATTCCTGCCTTGTTCTCATGCCATAAGTGTTCTTCCACACAAAGTAGTTGGGGAGCCTGCTCTACTTCTGCAGACAGAGTCAGTGGTTGCCATGGAGGAAGGGCCCCCCTCTAAGACGTAGCATAGCTTGGGGGGAAAGCAGGTCTTGACCTCTGTTACAGGCAAGCCACCATTTACAGAGATTTGCACCATCTGCTGAGAAGTCATTGCCTCTATGGAGCTCAGATCCCAGAGTTGAAGAAGGGGTTTTTTTGGTTGTTTGGGGTTTTTTTGCAGAACAAATGCCTGCAGCTTTATTTGGGAACTTTTCTCTCTGTAAGATTTTCTCCTTTTTCTAACTATACTAATAGGGCTAATGAAAATTATTGCATCTACCTGTAAGCTTTATCTTGGCTAGGACTTACTCCATCCCTTTCCCATCATTTAGCAAAGTGTGGTTCCCACTGCTGGCCTTGTATTTTGAAGGATAGAGGCAACATGCGAGATATCCTGTATCTCCAATAAGCCTTGGAGAATTAGAGTAAGAGCAGCCTCATACTGAGGTGTGTACATGCCTGCATACGTAAGAGGAGATGTCTCAGATTGCAAACGCAGACCTCCTATTGGCATTTCTTTACTTTTAAGTCCTCAGATTTGTAAGCCAAGTAATGTCCTATTAGCACAGACTTGCATTTAGGCATGCAATAAAATGCCTTCAGGGGTACAGATTTATTGACACAATGGGTGCGTTTTTTTACTTCCTGAAATGGAAAGGGTAAGAGGAACTTCAGATTCAAATGTATTTTATAGACCCTCTGGTGCTCCTGCTTCATGATCTGCTGTCACCACTGTGCCTGTCCCTGTCAGAGCAGAGAAACAATATCAGATGCAGCAGCCAGAGCTGTTTCACCCTCAGCAGCAGGGAATGCAGTTGGTACCAAGTTTCTCTAATTTCCCTTTTTGAGAACAGACACGTCATCTACACCAGTGTGTCTTAGGTACTGGAAAACACATTAGTTGCTGGGACTGGTCATACATGCAAGACTGTTTTAGGAGGTAATCCATTGATACTGGTTTCTACTGTAGCATATATTGATTTGGTGTCTATAATCAGTCAACTTGGCAGTATTTTTTTTACTGAAAAAGCGTTCTGTGACTATTATTTATTCTCTTTCCAGTTTTTATATAACTGTTATGACCTTCTATTCTTAATGTGGCTTTCCTTTGTGATGTGCAGCCGAGATGTATAAACAAAGTTTTTTCAGGAACAATTTCATATGATCCATCAGGCCATTCAGACTTAGCCAGTCTGCCTTGTACTTTGAATACTGACTATTCACAGAAATGTGATCACAAAGAATACATAGCTCGAGAATTCCTGTGAGAAATTTTTAGGGAAATCATTCTGAATTAAGAACTCACTAAGATTTATTGTTCTTTTCAGCGGTTTACAGACAATCTACAAACTTGGTGAGAGAATGAGTTTGTGAAATGAGTTTATGAAATTACATGAAATTGTAGCAATTATTAAGTCGAATCTAAACAAAGTGGATTGTGATTATTAAATTGAATCTAAACAAAATGGACTGGATTTTGACTTCCTCCTCCTGTTATTGTCCTTGCTAAAAGACTTGTACGAAAGCAGTGATAGCAAATGTCACACAGTGTTTCTTATCGGCCCTTACACAGGGAGATGAAGAATTTTCTGATAACATTTATAGTTATTCTTTTTTTAGATTCAACATGTTCACAACATAATAGAAAAGGATATCAGTTCTTCTGACTACACATGGGCCAAACCCCCAAGAGCCAATCCATTTGTTTTGCTCTCCACTTTGGGCTTCACAATAGCTTGACACTAGCTTAGGTATTATCCTTTTTAATTTGCTTTGATGTGCTCAGGGATGGTTTTGTTATTGTTGTTGCTTGAGGGCTTGGAGGACTTCTGTGGTGAAAAGTTCTGACATAGGTCTAAACCCCTGCGCTGTTCCCTGTTCCCACATCCTGTGGGAGAGCTGCTGAACCTGACCTGCCCTGCTGCTCTCCTGAGTGAGTAGTCATGGAGGGCAAACTGGGGCTGTAGAAGGCGTGAGGCTTGAAAAAACAGAGGGATCCTATATTCTTTGCAATATGACAGAGAAATAAAGTAGGCCAAGCTCCTGGTTGTGTCCTCATGTGCTGCACCAAACAGCGCATCCCATAGCTTGACTCTAGATTTTCAAAGCGCTTTCCTGAGTGGCACTGGGAAGGGGTCTTCAGAAACACCTCAAAGCCACAGTTGCACGTTTGCCTGCTCCAAAATGGCCCCCAGCTTGTGGAGAGGCAAGGGAAACCCTGTCAGAAACACTTGTGTCTTTAGACCCTCCAACAAGGGCTAGATACTCAGCATTTGCTTAGTGTGGCATTGGGCTGGGCTTGCCTGTCTTTCTAAGCCCTTGAGGACAGGGAAGTGCTGCTTCCTTTCCCCAGGTTGTTGCAAAACACCGTTATTAATGATTGTCAGATACTTATCAGAGAGCAATAAGGAACTTCTTGACTTTGCAGGGAAACATTTAGTGCACCTCTTCTAAATGACCAGATGATGATGATGTCCATGATTTTCAAAGGGAGAGAGGTGGTTTCCAGAGGCTGGCAGCTGCCCTTGCAGGTGCGGGAACTAGTGAGGGGAGCAGTAATGCCAAGCAGACACAGCAAGGAGGCAGCTTTGTGTGTTGTCTGCAGGTGGTATTGAGAACAACGCTGCCCTGGCCTAAAGGAAGAGTTTGTCCTAATCACAGCAGAACCTTTGGAAATTAGTGGAGTGGTGAGGTTCCTTGTTCCAGTAGCAAAATCTTCTCTGTCCTGTGTTCTGTGACAAAGACAGAGGATAAATATTCTGGGCTGAGAATGATACAAAAGGGGCCCTTGAAAGTTCTGCAGTCCCTGGCTTCAGGCTCTTAGCAGGAGATTTCTTCAAGCTGTAAAAAAGGAGTTTAAACATTTTCTATTTAACCTCTTTTCTATGTCCAGAGACTTCTCATGTCTCCAGCTGCTGTATTCATGTGCTTCCCCATCTGGAAGGGAGCCAGGCACGGAGGAAGTGAGTTTGTAAGCTCAGAGATTCCCTCTTACAGCATTGGAGAGCAGAGTGAAAGCATTAGAGAAAAACAGCAGTGGCTCTTCTCTGGGTTGATTTGCCATCTTCTGATATGGTCTTACCCCAAAAGCTGACAGTTGCTACCATACAGATTACCATGCTGGTGATTTTCCATTGTTAATGGAAGGTTAAAGTTTCTACTTCTGACTGGTTTAGTTCATCAGAACTATCAATAAAAGCAACGGATGAAGTCCTTGAACTCTGCATTGTCTAAGGTGTGACTCTCGCATCTACTTATATTGGTGTGCTACTATGCATTATAAGACTCCGATGGCAAACAGAGTTTAGATAATTACAGCTGAGAAAACTGATAATGGCCAGAAGTAAAAAACCCCACAGTTGTTTGTTGTCTTCTACATGAGGAACTGTTGTCCTTTTTTCTGATGCTGACAACTTTCCCTGGCAGAATGGCCAGCCTTTCTAAGAGTGTAAATATGACTGTCACTGTATCAAACTTGTATTTCTCCTACTTTTTATATTAAACTGTGTGTAAAAGACCTCTCATTTGTATACTGCGCAAATATGCTAAACCTCTTTGAAGCTGGTTGTAGGAAAGATTTTACTAGTTATTTTTCAGGCAGTTCTTGGCTAATTCTGTGTGCATAAAACATACAGAGTACACAACAGCCTTCCATCCCTCTGTTGCTTGCAAGGAAGATGGGCTTGATGTTGTAGAAAAACATGTTTTCACAGTATAAGCAGCCCGTGGTGCTGTTCGCATGAACATGGTTTAGAGGAGCAACTGTCTTCTTGATGGGATTTTTCAGTCTCCCTCTAAATGGACTTCAATTTTCCATTAAAAACTTGTGGTAAGAATTTGGACTGGAAGGGATAGAAACAATAAACTCAATTAGGCATCTTTGGTTGTCACATGAGGTATCACCTGTTGCAGTATCAGTGAAGCTCCTGGGACAAACTTATTTAAAAGGAACATGGAGAAATGGAGCATCTTGCTTGTGTACTGCAGTCCTCCACCATCACCACCAAGAGCTTCTGTAATAAGCACTCCGTGAAACAAAGCAGTCACATTTAAACATTCTACTGACAGTTCTTGTGGAATTTCTTTAGTTATTCTGTGTTCTGTTTAGTTATTCTGTTTTCAGCAGTTGAGGTGGACAAATACAGTAGACCCATCCTTCACCTCTTCACCTCTCAAACGTTTTGCCTGATAGCATTTTCCTCCATTTTCCTTAGTGACAATGGTCTTGGAAGAGTCTGCCCCAGAGAAGACGTGTGGGTAGGAGGAGTCAACTGCGATGAGGAGTATGGGGTATTCTTTGAAGCCAAGGTTGTGATAATTTGCTCTATCACAGTTTGTGCCTTCTCCCCCAGAGCTCTGCTGTATGTTGTTGTGCTTCCATTGCCAATAAGCTCACAAACCAGCCTTTCACTGGGGAATGCAAACAGATGGTCTCTTGCAGTGCTTCCCTCCTCCAGCTCCTGCAAGGCCCATGTGTCCTATGACAATTCTGTTGTAGTGTTCAGCAGTAGGATCATACGAATTTTATTCAGAATTCTGATAACAGGTAGGATGGGGCCATTTACATATTAAGTGTTGGCTCCCTGCCTGATGGAGCTAAAGACTAATTATAGCAGGAGTGATTGGTTTTGGTTTAAACAAACAGATTCTCTTATGAAGGGGTTTTTTTGAGTATATATTTGATAAGGGGAAAAATGAATAATTAGATTTATTAGGTTCAAAGCATATTAAATTCAAAGCACAGATCTGAAGTTGAATCAACAACCTTCCTTCCCCACCCCAACACAAGGGAGTATCTGGATTTTTAGACTGGAAGGTCACTCCTGGGTGATAAAAGGACTTTTGTTCTGCCCTTGGCTGCACTTCTTGCTTGCAGGCTGACCCTCCTCAGGCCAGCCTCTGTCACCCTGCTTAAAAAGGGAGTGTAATGATATTGACCTATTTGGCAAAGGGCTTTCATATCTATCTGTCAAAACGAGGTGGGGATGAGTTGCCTTTGCAAACTTCGAATATTTCACTTTGGGACATTATTTCAGCTTGTAAAATACTACGTGCTAAATTTGGGCAGGTTTTAGTGTTTGTGATTCATTCACAAGGAATTCCAGACTTGTTTAAGCTCTTTCCTTATTTGTAGGTATTTGCTGACTAGTTTACAAAATAGGCTGTTCTGTTTGCTACACTTGACACCACTTATCTGTTCATAGGACTGAGTCACGCACCATAAAGTTTTACACTGGTGTGTAGAAGTTAATATATGGTAAACAGAAGCAAAAGCCCAGCCATGAGCAGAACCTACAGCTTGGAATGGTGGGGCGAGAGCTCCACCTTCCCACGCCTGGACTCTGTGGGGGTGTGAGTCAGGGCTGGCTGAGCAGGCAGCGGTGGGATTTCTGGCTTGATAACAGTCGAGGACAAAGAGGAGCTGTTATCTGGTGAGCACGCAGAAGCACGCTCCATGCAGACAGGGTATTGGCACATAAACTCACGAGCCAAGCATTACATGCAAAAGGTGACTGTAACACAAGGATACTGAGAGCATTTTGTTTGTGGTTACTTCCTTGATAAAATAAAATATGCAAACTGTGACGGCTCTTTCCTTTAGCAGCTCCTCTTTAAATAATATTTCTAATCCATATTCTGAGAAAAATATGGAATTTTCAGAATATGTGTCATTATTTTGAAGCCTCCTGCAGGGAAGAGAGATGCAGTTACAACTTGCTCATGTGTTCTCTTAAATTGATTTCAAATCTTGTATGTGAACACACTGTAATCTCAACTGGTACCCAGAGTGACATCTTCCATGAAAACACACAGCTATCCCTTAATGGGAGATTAGTGATTTAACAAAGTCTTTTTCTTACTGTTGTTGTTTTCTCAGTAATGAAACAGACTTGTGCTATGTGCTATCATTTACCTTACAAATGTTGTAATGTAATAAGCTGGTACTTTTTTTAAAAGAAAACATCACCATAAGTTTTATTCAGTCTGGTTATTTCATGGCTTCAGAATTTGTTGTCCAAGTCCCTAGTTACCACAGATGTAGATAAGGACTTGAAAATCTGCATCTCTTAAGGCTCAGGAACGTGACAGAAAATAGCCCCAAAAAGGTCACACACAGTTTGGTTCTGTGGGAGAGGAGAAGGTAAGGAGGAGGAGGAGATACAAAAGCTGGCACGGGATGTTTGCAGCTGACACTGCTGTCAGTGGGGCTGCTGGCACTATGTGGCTCTTGGGGCTATTTGAAAAGTTTTCACTGTTTAGCCTCAGAGTCTGAATTCTTCCAGCCTTGTTTAGTCTTTCTGGGCTCTCTTAAAGGTCAGCTGAGAGAAAACATGAATTGGCTCTTAGAGAGGCAGAGCCTCCCTGTTTGGTGATGCAGGCAAAGTGTCAAAAGCATGGTGCTGTGAGAGAAATTAGCTGCTTCTGTTTGCTTCCTTCCCTGTAGTAAGTTTTGTTTACTGAATGAACAAGACAGACTTAGTACTGATTTTATTCCCAACAGTCCTCAATCCGCAACCTAGAAATGCCTCCAACTCCACACACATCTCTTCTAGCCCACAGCTTTTTCTGAAGCTGCTGAAAAACAGAGCTGATGTCATGGGCTATTTTTATACAGTGATGTCTAAAATACTTGATTTTTGTAATAGTGAATGAGTGCACTATACTTTTTTGTAAATTATTTCAATTTTTTTTGTTTCCATTTATGTAGATTGACAAATAGAAGAACTTATATGGAGCAAGTTGTTTGTTTGGGTTTTTTTTCAAATTATTTCCAAGTTCTTAATCCCCACTTCCACCTCTGTGTTCTTTCCCCAAGTCTCCAACAACAGCAAGCACCAAGGTAACCCCTGCCAAGGACAGATGGAGATCTCGAGATGGTGGCCTTTGGTCTCAAAATAAGAGCAGGTGAGTAATTGCACGCTTATAGCCCCAGACCTGAGCAGTGATTGCTGCAGCAGAGCTGGCACATTCATTCGCAGTCTCTGGAGGAAGATGCTGTGGTCCTGTCAGCCCCCACATCCTTGTGCTGTCCTAGCAGTTGTGATATGCCACCAGAATTTCACAGAGAAGTTCCTGAGATGGTGGCAAAGAGAGTGAGAACTCAGATGAATAGTTGTCATTAGCCATGTCAGATATAGGCTGGATGCTTTTCCAGTTTCTGGTTTTCTTCTCCTTCGATGCTGCTAAAGTGTTTGGGCAGACAGTCTGCTCCCTGTCATCTGCCACTATTAATTTTTTCCTTAAGTGTAGTATCAAAAGTTCTTGTAATTTTTTTTTTTTTTATATTAAGTGTAGCCCAGTTCCTCCTGCTGTGTTTACATTTCTGCCAGCAAATCACTGCTTCTGTCATGCACTTGGCACCCTCTTGCTGCTCACTAGCAACCCAGGTGGGTACAACACAGCCTCTGTCTTAGAGTTGCCCATTAGAGTAAAGTGCGTTTTTTGGCAATTCAGCAATTGCTGGTCTGCAAAACTGAAAAATGGAAGTTTGCTAAATGGAGCATGGAATGCTGCTGAATGCAGAGCGCTTTAAAAGAAACCCCAAACTGTAATGAATGCAGTGCAGGTTCTCTCTGTTTTTGTGTTTTAAAAGTCAAATAAAGGAAATGAAAATGTTTGGGATTTTATTCAGGCCCTACTTTAGCAGCATCTGCCTTGACTGGGGGAAACAGTTGTGACAAAGGTGGTAGGCAAAGGGCTCTTTTCCAGAAGGATTCAGCTATTTACTATCAGTTTGAGATGCTTATGTCTAAAAACAGATCCGCAAAATCTTCATGCTGTCCTAGGGGACCTAGAAATGTAACTCTAGGCCTTTAGGAAGCTCTGCATGAAATGATGGTGGCTGCTTTTTAGCCACTCATTTTTGAAAGGGGATATAAAAACATTCATAATTCTTTATCGCTCAAATACTTTTCAATTTGTGAATCTCACTTCCTTAGAGAACATCCTAAACAGCTAGCTGGAGCATATCCTAAAGAGGTACTCTTTTTGTTACTACTCTTCCAGGCTCAAAGTAATTACATGTATAATTATGAAGGTAAAGACTGACTCTGCATGTGTGGCGGTTAAATACTCATTGCAGGCCACAGCTCTTACTCCAAGGGTTGTGAGGTTTATTTTCCTAAGTCTAGTATTCAATGAATTGTTCAGTTTAGAAAGGAACAAAGCTTACCGAGTCTTCATAAAAGCTCGTATTAATTCAGATGCAACATTTGGGTCCTTTCTGCATACACAAACACACGGACTCTAAAGGCCAAGGTCCATGAGATTTAGCTGGCCAAAATGTTTTGAGACAGCCTTGTTCCACTGCAAAGCCAGTGCTGGCAGTAAGCACCAGACTGCATAACAGAAAGGAAATACTCTTGTTGCCTGCCCATAAGCAGGTGTTCCATCAGACAGCATGTTTTCATAAACATAGTGTCATACTTCGTTACATCTGTGTCATTTAAGAGAAAATCTAGGGATAATCTTCTCATTGCCATCTTCTCTGCTTCCAGCTTTCTGAATTACTTTCACTGATTTAATGGCAGCAAATGCTGATCCTATGTTGCAATATGTGGCCCAGCCTGAAACAGTTATTTCAATTTAAATACTCAAGGTAGAAAACGTTCCATTAATGTTTTGCTACCTAAAGGGTAGCAAAGCTAATCAACTTTTAGAAGTTCCTTCTTCAAATCTTACTCAAATTGTTATTAATTAAGATATGCTTTTCCACTGGTTTTGTTTGTTTCTTTGTTTGTTTGCTTTTTTTGAAACAATTTTGTCTGACCACTATTATTAAACCATCTGCCTCTGGAGTACAAATAATTTCCCCAAACCTGCACCATTCTTGCATATCTATAGAAAAGTAGTCACTGAAAATAGCCACTGAAAGCCCTGGTGGCCACCAAGACGAGTGTGCTATACTTGCTTCAGACAACACTGGGGAGACTGCCTCCATTCCCCAGATGCTGTGGGACAGGGAAGGTGGAATTTGGTCTGGGAGAAGTGGAAACAGCATGAAAGTGTTTAAACAGTTCTGTCCACTGAGGCTGAGGGAAGAAAGAGGTGAATCAGTGACTGGCAAAGAACAGACCTATCTGCATCATCAGGGAACAAGAGGGGTCTGCAGACCCAAGGTTTATGTGATTTACACAACCTGTCACATGTACCTAGCAAAACACTATTCAGAAGCAGCAGTCTGAAAGTGGCTGCTCTTTGATCTTGACTACATCTTGGCTCCTGAAAAGGTGGCTTTGGCATTTCTAGTTGGACCAGTTAAGAAAATACAGTCCATCAGATAGGTTGGTGTAACTAACCTGCAGAGCCAGGACAAGCATAGGGCAAGTTGTGCAATTTCAACCCAGTGCAATTTCATTATGGATTTAATAAGACAGTTCCTTCTCTTTTGTGAGTTTGTCCTTTTGAATGCCCAATGAAAATCTCTGTCCTTCATGGGCACCTTGCAACTGTGATCTGCCTCCTCTGTATCTGCTCTTTTGATGGAGCTGAGCATAAAGCTCTGCATTATGTGGTTGCCCTTATTTCTCTCTCCCTTTGAGATTCAGCAGCTGTTTTTATAAAGAACCAACCTTTCCTTTTTGCAAGCCCAGCCCTTCTGCCTTGGAGAAGTGCCCTCTCCTCAGAGCCGTGCCACCTTTGTCAGAGTGTTTATGTCCTCTCTCCAGGAAAGGATTACAAATTATGTCAGGAACACGTCTTTTAAAACACCCAACCTCTTATTAGACAGTGTTTTTAAGTAAAACAACGGGTGAGCTTCTTAACTCTTCTCATGGACTATATGTTATTTGAACAAGCTTTAATATCCTCTACCAAGTAAAAGTCATTTTCAACAGGAATACCCTGAGTATAACCATGATATACATATGTGCCCTTTTTTAAAAAAAAAAAAGAAAAGAGCCAATAACTACCATCTGCCACTTTCTTAGTAAACATTGTGATATTATGTCATGAACTCAATTATACAGATCACTGGGGTGTGGACAAATGGTTGCTGCATTTTAAAAGTGTTGAAATAAAACTTTGCATTAGGTGCAGCAAATCCATTACTGAATGTTCGTCAAAGAGAACAGGCTCATTTCAGCCAGCTGTGCGTGTTCCCTTACGTCAGTGGAAAGTTGCCTGGGCACAACTAGCTTGTTTCTTATTGACTCGTGTAATTACAGGCAGGGTTAATAAATGGCACCACTTATTGCAAAGGCTACCCCAAAACCTGGTTCTGCATTCTGCCTTTGGCCAAGCCTATTGAGAAATGATGATAACTCTCACCAGATCCACTTTTTGGCCAAGTGCTCCCTGTGACAGGGAATGCCACATGCCCTGCTGAGGGTATGCCTTGGGCTTGGTTTTTGAAATAGGTTCATTTATTTAGAAAAAGTCCAGGCTGAAGGGCTGAGACAGTGCTAGTACAGGGGAGAAAGAGGAGGCAGAAGAGAATTTTGTTCACAGGAGGAAAAAAATTTGGTGATCCCCCTGAAATCTGAGATTGGAAGTTGCTGGGAAAGATCAGAAGTGAGACTCAGAATTAGTGGAAAGGTGCTTAGATTCAGTGAGCAAAGGCATTGGACAGAGATGGAGCACATGAAAAGAAAGGACAAAAATGGCAGAAAGATTCAACAAGCATCTAACAAACAGGTTCCTCCTCCCTCTTCCCCACCTCCCAAGAAATCAAAGTTCATTCATTAAAGAAACAGTGGAAGCTTGAAAGCACAGAACTCCGAGGTTTAAGCTTTGCTTGTTTTAAGTTGAGCCTATTTAGATATAAACAGCTAGAAATAGTTCTTAACTACACACTAGGTGTGATCATGAAGTGAGCAACATCTGCTGATTGAACAAGGAAAGCATCTTTTTGGAAAGGAAACAAATTACAAGTGTAGAGGCAATCTGTATTGCAAATCTAACTCGTGAATCATGGTTATGATTCCTAATCTATTGATTCTTGATCTATTGTTCATGGGGCATTGAATCATCTTCTGTGGAAAAACTACAGAAATCTGCTGTCTTACATCAGATATTATTAAAAAAAAAATCCTTTTTTCAAATTATTACTGCTATCAGTTTCAACTGGCACTTTAGGAATCTTTAAATATCTATGTACTTGGCCTATTTTGTGTTCACAGAGCATATGAATCAGATTCCTGTCTTCCTGCTTCAGTATTAGTTGTAAATTGATATTAGGTTGGTGAAATGACTCCTGGGAAGATTTACTACTTTATTTCTCTCTTTTCATTTTGGCATATCTTCTTTCCCCTTTCCACTTAAACTGACCTGCTGTCTCTTACTGATATTTTGAGCAGGCGATGTGGGGGAAAGGAAACTCATCTGTGAAAGTAGAGACCAAACTGTTCTGATGCACACAGCAAAACTCTTACTGAATTTATTGGAAAAAGGATCAGTTCAGATCCTGTCTCTCTTCTTTCTGTGTTTGTTGTTGTTTTGTTGTGGTGGTGGTGGGTTTTTTTGTTTGTTTTGTTTGTTTGTTTTAGGGTTTTTATTTTGTTTTGTGTTTCTTTTTGGCCAAAATGCAACAACACTCTGGGAATATGTATCTCTTGCATTCATTAAGACCCAAAAAAGAGAGCTTTATAAGGTTCCCATGACCTGTTTATTATACAGGAGTTGTCTGTGTTTGATGTGGTGGGCACATTGTGCCCAATTTGTTACACCTGTTTGGTTCTCAGCTGAAACCCACTGGTGCAAAACTGCAGGTGATTGTACTAAGCAGACTGGCCTCTTGGCAGGTTCATTGTGAGTAAATCATATGTATCCCTCTGGCTGAGTAAGACCTTGATGAACTTGTATCAAAGGGTTTTCTGAACTCGTTTTTGGGAGCATGATGTGAATTATACGGAGCAGGTGTGAGTGCCAGGGGAAGGCGGAGATCGGTGTCACACTTCACAGCAGAAAGCCACCCACCATCAAGGCTGCTTTTCATGCGCTTGGCCAATATGAACCCTACTGGAAACAGAAGGCCCTCTGAGGTTATGTGTAAGCCTGAAGGAACAGAGCAGGCTTTTGAGGGAGGACATCAAAAACATTGGAAAAATTCCTGCTTCAAATCAAGGTAATTTTTAATGACTTGTAAGTCAAGACTGGACTGAAGTAAAAAAAACATGATTTACAGAAATCTTCTCCCTTAATTTCAAAGTAGGACACTTTCCAGATCAAATCATTTGCATCAGTCCCTCTCAGCAGAACAGAAGATGACTTTGTAGGGGGTGCCAGTTACAATTCTGGCACTGTGGTGCTACTTTCTGTGAGGAGAGGACATGTGGTCTTGTGTCAGATTATACCATGTTATAGGGAGTGAGACAGTGTTCTTTAGGGTTGTGAAAAATTGCCTTGGCTGGGAAACAGGACCATGCTCTGTGCTTTTTCACCACAGCAATGCTTGGATTTGACCCTTTTTGTGCTATTGGTGTTGGGTTAGAGCTATCCACCACGGGACTCTTTCCTCCTGGAGATACAATGTTTGATGATGCCCTGAGGCTACTGGTAGAGTGCCTTAAGAGGGACAGCCTCCGGTTTTACTTCCAAAAAAATTTATGAGCTTCTGCGACTGACAGAGCTTTTGTAAGTATCAGGGGAAATTGAGTAAAAGTTGATGAAACTTTCTTTTGCAAAGCAATTTTGGATGGCTCCCAGTGGTTAGGAAATGCTTATATTGTATAAATTCAGTATTATCAGCTGGGTAATCATTCTTTTTACCGTGTTTCCTCAGACACTGATTTCTTAATTGTTGTTCTTCTGATAGTGCTTCTCTGTATCCAGCATTAAACACTGCAGAAGACACCTTAGCCTGTAGTAGAAATTCCTGTGCACGGTCCATGGCAACTGTATCTCTGGTCCAGTGTGGGATAAACCTGAATCATGAAATAACAGAGCTTTGAATATTCATGCTCTATGAAAAAATAAATAAATATATATTTATATATTTTTTTAATTTTTTTTTTTTAAATGAATTGGCTCTTTCATCCCTTGTGGAAAGGAAGCCTCAGGAAAATCCTGCCATGGAAGATTTCTCCACTGTAGTTCCACTAAGTTAAAATGGAGATCCTTCACCATGAAAATGTTGTACCTTCATGAAAAAGTTTCACTTGTTAAATCTGACTGGTTCCAGCACGTTTTGGTGTGCAAGGTCTTTACACTCTGCCTTGAGGGCAGCTAGGGAAGGGGGATGCCTACTGTGGTTCTGACATAATGCTTTGATTTCAGCAACTGGAACTGGGGGTGGAGCAAACAGACAGAAAAGTAGCAGTAGCAGGAATATTACTAAGTTACTAGGAGTGTCAAAAGGAGTTGAAACACTGCTGTACAAAGCAGGCTTCCTGAAAAGCTGGATAATTTCTTTGCTATGTTGGCACATATCTGAAAAAGTCTGTAAGCTTTCTCATGTATTTCTGATTACTTAAAAAATTTGGGGAAGGGGGATTACAGTGTTACCCAATGCCAGCATTTATTATGTAATTCTGAGTGAGTAAAGTTATAAACTTCAGAGACAGTTTGATCAAGAAGATATTAAATGGTACAATGTATAGTAACAGTTGATACCTACAAAGGGGGGAAGAACATTTACTGCCAGTTCCTAAATCAAGGGTTACATTTGCAGAAGTGGCCTTGGTTGAGGCTTTGCACTTCAAAGCTCTAATCTTCTGAACTCACGCTCCCAGTAGAATTGGGTTCTGTTGGTGCAAACTGTTACGCCTACATGCACAGCCTCACATGCAACATCTAATTCTTAAACAAAGCCTTCTGGCTGGATTGAAACCCCTCAAGATCAGCAGGTAACTTAAAAAAAAAAAAAATAAAAAAAGTTTCCTTTAACCTTTTCTCAAAGCCAGCGTAACCCCCCACAAACCTTATTGCTTAAAGAATGCAAGAGAAGATCTTGGGTAATTCCCTGACATCTGCAAACCAAAACTAGTCTTTCACCTCTCTGTGCATTTTTCTCTAACCCTTTATGAGAGTCCATTGTGCCATGCATCATTCTCTTACTTGCTCTTTGCAGTCTGGAAATATAATGGAGAATATGCTTACTTCTCTGATTAGAATTCTCCAGCAGGGATAATTTGAAAGAACATAATGTTACAATGGAGTCCATACAACAAACTAGCAAAAAAAAGTAATAGAATAGCACAGTTATAGCTGTGAACCAGAAGTCATTTGAGATCAGTAACAGTCTTGCGATGGTAAGAATGATGACTCTGATTCTCCTGGTGTTTTATTAAGGAGCTAAGGATAAGGCAGCAGAAAGGACTTTAGGCTGCTATAAGAAGGGTGAGAGCTAATGCTTTTCCAGGTTAGCATTTGTCAGCCAAACAATCTGCACAGGATTTGCAAGAAAGTAAGTGAGTGCAAAGGACGGTTTGAAAGTAAATGCCTAAGGGAGGATTAGGATCTTCATTTTTCCCCGTGCCAAGAAGAGTATGTGTGATGTGCCACCTTCACCATCAAATGTGCTTTGTCTTTGTTTCCATTGCTTTCTGCTAACCCCATCTCTTTCACTAATCTCCTCTATGTGAATGCTTTTGGATGCACATTTATACTTTGATGGCAGGAGTAAAAACAGAGATTAAGGGCAGAGGAGAAGACTTTTCTTGGCCAGCCTGCTGCATTCTGAAGTTCTTCTGATTTCATGGTGGCCTGGTTACATTCCTGCTTTCTTTTCCCTGTACGTGTTGAGTGACATTGCCCGTGACAGAAATCACAGATGTAGGCTGGTTTAACACTCCCTGCCTCACCTCTGTTTAACAGACCCTCCCTCTCACCTCCACCCATGGTTTATGGTTAGCTTAAGTTAGGTTCTTGTGCTTCTTTTATTATAAAAAGTGGCAGGTGCTGATGGCCTACACTAAGGAAGTGTGATGTAGATTTAAATATGATTTATGTCTTTTAGCTATTCCTTAAGTTAGGTCTTGCATCGACCTAAAACATAGTTGAAAACTGCAGCTATAAATATCCATCTATCAGAAGCAAAGACTAGGAAAACTAAAAACAGTCATTTGATGCTCTTTTGCTTTATCCTCAAATAAGCTTATTTTTTGGCTGGATATTTCAGATGTGCTTCCTTAGATTCCTGCTCTAGACCAGATACCGTAAGTTGCACCACTCACCTTAAATCCTGTTTTCAAACTAGCTCCAGTGCAGTTCAGGCACTAGTCGACAATGAGCACATAGCAAGGCAGTGTTTGGAACAAAGATATATATGACAGAAGCAAGGTCTCCTGTGTCTGGTGTAAGTGTGTCAACATGCATCTTGTTCATATTTTAACAGTGACTTAGTCAAAATGGGGTGTGGGAGGATGTGTGTGAATATAAGCCAGTAAACTACTTCTTCTCATGAACATGTAATGGAGTCCTCTTTGCTCTTTCAACCTCCTTTGAATTCAGCTGGATTAAAGCAGTGAATAAATAATTCAAATTGTTTGCCAGGAGTATGATGATGTGTGACAATTATAGTGTAGAAGAAACATGCTGAAATGTTCAATGACATCCTCAACACCCAGCATTTATGCTTGTACAGCACATTGCATAACTGAAATGGTCGTTAAGAAAACAATTAATGAAGTAATTCTAAAATTTTTTCTTATTTTTCTGCTAGGCAGCGTATGAGAGGTTCCTAATCATCCGTGAGGTGGAGGGCACTTTACAGGAATAGAGGAGAAGGAAGAGGAGGTCTAAAGAAAAGAGTCTAGACATCTGAGCATGGAGTCTTCCCTTGAACCTAAACAAAGGTTTACTGTATTAGCAAGTCTCATCTAAGGAGACTACTGACCTCTGTGCTGCCACATGCCAGTCATCACGGCAACCTTCTGTGGTGCTGCGTGCTGAATAATTTCCCCTGCCAGAGCATGTGGAAGGCCACTGACCACCCCTGTGTGAAGCAGCAGATGATATATTGAAGAACCTGACTGGTTTTTGTGGATATAGACACACAAAACCAGTAGCTGATATTGCAGTGATAGGCCATTTAAAGAAAGTAAACTTGGAGTAGAAGCCACTAGGAGGACATGGACCTCTGATTTCTGCTTCCAGATGGGTTATTAATTTTTGAAAGACCACTTTATTTCCAAGAACACTATTCTGATCCTTCTTACCACATTTTCAGAAGTGAAAAATAGCAGATTGGGATATTTATCATCTCTGCTTCCTGCCTTCCCAATAAGACCTCTATGAATCATGTTTGTCAGTTCTCTTTCCCTTTTTCAAGAGACGGAAGCTGCAGATGTGAAAGGAAATGTAGACGTAAATATTCAGAAAAATTTGATTGCCCTGCAGGAAGAAAACCTGACTGACTGTCCTCAATTCCTAGTTTCTGTGCACAGACTAGTCTTTTGCAGCTTCAATGCCCTTGTCACAGTTACTGTGTTGATTAACGAACACCTCTTTGCTAATAAATATTCTAATTGTTCTTAAGTATAAATTGGGAGTGGGGGAGGATTGCAGATCACATCTTACATAACTGTCAAAGGATATAGGAAGTCTTTGATGGTCCCTTGGATAATATAAGGTATACTTGCACTTTCTTTACAGTAACCATCTCCTCCAGAGCAAGGCAGAAAGCGATTTTTGCCCTAAGGAAAGTACGTGACAGAAGTCTGTGTTCTTAGAAGGCAGCAGTAAGCAGTGCCAGCAATATCCGGTAGATCAAATGTTCCTAGGCTCTCATGTTGCTTGTCTGTGAAATCAGATTCAACTGCTGGCTCCCAGGGAACTTATAACGTGAGTAACATTCCCAGCTAAAATACTGCTTTGAAAACCAAAGAGCACTAAATGCTTATTACATCTCCTTCATCACCACTGCTAGGCATCCCAGCATGCAGTTGTTAATTCCAGCTGCATTTATAGGTGGGCTCTTGGGCAATGAAACATTAATTCTCCAATGTCATTTGCTATGCTGGCCACAAAGTCAATGCTGAATTACTCACATTTCTATCAGTGTTTGGTTACTCTACCCGAAGAGATCCCCATGAGCTCAATAACCCGTGTTGTCTTTACTAACTAAATCAAAAAGCAAAATAAAATTGTCTTTCAGCCAAAGTCTACAATGGCATATGGAGGATCTCTTCTTAGTAATAATAAAGAATGCATGCGTGTTTCCAGACTTGTTCTACTCCTCCAGCTCAAAGATAGATACATATCTATATCTGTATCTATCTATCTATCTATGTCTATATATAGCATGCCTTGAAATTTGACCTTTGCTTCCAGTTCAGTCTTTGGTTGAGTCAGCAGAGGAGTCAAAATGAGTTGCAGCTGAACGATATGGAGGTTAGGAGTAAAGGGAGCAAATGGTTGTGCCCATGATATACTATAAGAAACAGAAGGGAAATTAGAGTAAATTCAGGAGATTGGCATCAAAACATTGAAAGTAGGAGGTTATAGTCACTAACAGGCTTTTGTTAGGCTTTTAGTGTTATTATGTGAGTAACACGAAGACACGTTTTGGACTACGGACAATGTATTAGCGATAATAATTGTGATGTTAATTGTTCAAAGAGCTCACTGTTTGCACTTGATGCACACCTGGTGTTATCTCAAAGGTAACTTTTTAACTTGCCAGAGAAATCTTCATGGTGCTGAGCTTATTGAAACAAAGCCTGGTTGATGTAAAACCTGGTAGGCTCTGCAACGGGAAGGTGTATGGTAAATGGAGTCATTTCAGAAATGTACTTTTTGGTTGTTGTTTCTGTTTTCATGAAGGATGACATTTCAGCCTTATGTGGATAACCTGAATAAAGCCTAGGCAATACTTATGGCCCATCTAAGCTTTGACTTATTTGGAACATTGTCAGAGCAGTGTGGTTTTGGACTATTCACTCTGGTGTGGAATTTCATCCTTTGTGTTTATATTATTATGCTTCATTGCAGAACCTGGTAAAAACTGAGTCTAAATATGACTACACTCTCCAAATATGCCTCCCTGAAGCTGATTTCTTTGTATTTCTTACCTGGATACATTTAAAGCTGCTGACACTTTTATGTAAAATTTAGTACCATTTACCTGAAAGAAAAGATCAAAACTAGCTCTGTTCTGCAGAAAACAAGCACAGCTACTGTAACTTATTTGCTCAGGTGGTCATACAACAGCCCATGACATTATGTTAGGCTTCCTTGTTTTTGGGCCTTTCCAATTAGCATCCTAGAATGAAAAGTTTGTATTGAAACACATGTTTAAGCACTGACGTTCAGTATCTCTTATTTAATGCCTTGGCAGGGAAAACTCTGTTGGACAATTTTGTATTTCACAAATGACATCACGGTCAACACCAAAGCCTATAAAAGAGTAAAGTAATTTGGGTGTTAGAGTCTGGCCTTCCACTACACATATTCAGCATTTCTTTTGGATTCTTACTTGTATTTATGGTTCATCCTGTGAGGATCAGAGTGACCAGAGGTAACAGTGACATTGCAAACCACTGGATCCAATATCAGTATAACTTCATGCTTAGCAAAAAGACCCTCATGGAGGAGTAGGACTGAAAGGATTATCTGCTCTGCTAAATCATATCCCTGCAACAGCCTGACCAAACCAAATTCATCCAATGCACCAGAGGCTACAAAACCTCTCCAAACATCTTGTAGCAGCTATAAGGTGTGTAGTGAAAGATGAAACATAGCGCACACCAGCTGAGGGTCTGCCTGTTTACCTTTGCCTGCCTCTCTTTCCTGGGTCTTTTACGATCTATCCAACATTTTGTTCTTACCGAGTCTGAATATGATTAGCTTTTGCCACACTGAGGCACATTACAAAAGGGCATTAGATGCAATTTACCACTTTGAGGCATTTGGTCTTCCTTATTCACCATTCACCAATGAGATCTCGGCTCAGTCTGGAAATCTGAGTCATGTTCTAATTTTCACAGAATCACAGAATATGCTGAGTTGGAGAGGGGCCACAAGGATCATCAAGTCCAGCTCTTAGCCCTGCACAGGACCATCCCCAAGAGTCACACCATGTGCCTAGAGTATGATTCTAACACTTCTTGAACACTGTCAGGCTTGGTGCTGTGACTACTTCTCTGGGGTGCCTGTTCCAGTACCCTGTGGGTGAAGAACGTTTTTCTAATACCCAAACTAAACCTTCTCTGAAACAACTTCAGGCCATTCCCTTGGGTCCTGCCATTGGTCACCACAGAGGAGAGATCAGTGCCTGTCCCTCTTTCTTCCCTCAAGAGGAAGCTGCAGACTGTGATGAGGTCTCCCCTCAGTCTCCTCCAGACTGAACAGACCAAGTGACCTCAGTGATCTCTTCATATAGCAATGATTCTTTTCCTAGAAATCCTTTCGAAACTGCAAAATCAAAACTTAATATAATCAGCAAGCCCCTGGCATAAAGCCCAGATTGTACTAGCACTGGTCAAAATAAGAATAATACAGCCAAAAAGACACAATGAGAGAAGCACCTTCCACTATAAAGCCTTAGGAGAAGACTAGGAATTTTCAACTGAAAGATACTTTTACTCTGGGCTCTAGCCTAGATCCTCTGCATGCTTTTAGATGAAGCTGGACAGAGTGGGATGCCTCTGAACATGTGAAGCAGAAGAGGTGAAGGTGAGAGAAGAATTGCAGGGAGGATTCCATCCAAAAGGAAGGCAAGCAGCAACTTTAAGTGTGCACCTTACCCTGAGCAAACCCTGGAGTTATCAAGTTTCCAGTACAGTGCTATGCAGACTGGAAAGGAGGGTGGGTGAAGGGAGGTCAGCTATAAGTTTGGGCAGCCCTCTAGAAGAGCTCTGGCAGAAGCAGCTGCTGGTGGACAGTGTCGACTCATTGCACACTGGTGGCACAGCTCTCCTCAGCATGCACCATCTGGATTCTGAGCAGTGTCGGTCTCCTTTGGTAGCTCTGGCTGCAAGAAGGTTGTGGCCACTCACTCCAACTTCCTCCCCAGACAGACAGTCTGTCTGGAAGGCTATGTGCCAGGGTTCATGCTGTCTCAGGAGCTCAGCCCCTAGTTAGGAAGATTTAGTTACTAACACATTTGTAATACTGATGCAATTAGTATTTATGGTACTGTCATGGTTTTACAGAACCTGTAGCTGTTTGCTCCTACATGAACGAGTAGAAACAGAAAGGGCAATTATTTTTTTTTTTGTAGTGAGAAGTGGAAACCAATGCTTACAACCTTTTCCCTCACATCCTCACTCACTGTGCTGCTTTAACCAGAGAGGCTGACAGAAACAGAGAACTTGGACCAACATGCATTTCTCCTCATTTTGCAAATTGACCAAGTTCCTCTTTCAGATGTGAGGTAGTACGTGTGTACACACTGCAAGACCAAACTGTTAGCTAATCCTCTGCTCTGGCATCTGTCTGACAAATGGGTAGAGCAGTGAGATGTTTTTCTTTTGTAAGCTGTTTAAGTAAACAGAATTAAATCTTTTCTTAGCCAGTCTTAAAGATCAAGTCATAAAAGCCTGGAATAGTTCTGTTGTATACATTTCCCTTGGAAAGTATCTGCTTCAGTTTCTTCTCTTTGTTAATCAGGTCTGAAACCTCCATTAGAGAATAGTTTATTCCCAGCTTTAGTTAATATTTTTCGAGTGTGCTGTATTTGTATACATTATTTCCTGCTCTCTCAGCTCTCAAAGATTATCTAAGGACAGGACAGCTAATGTCTACCTGAAACCACTCAAATTTTTTCCTGATGTCAGAGTAGAGACACGAAAAATATCTGTACAAAACAACTTCTAAATTAGTGGTGACCCTTTTCCTTTTGTAAGACTCTGATTTTGTGGGTTGTTTTCCTTGAGTCATTGATTGTTTAAAAGTGAGTTCATTATTCAATGCACATTACAAGAAAACCTGTTTAAATTCTGATGCCTTCAGGAAGTTTGTTCACCTTATGCATTCCTCTTGTGTTATCATTTCTATGATGACTGCTCCCTGCGTGGATATCTGCACAAATTCTACTGTACTGATTCTGATCCTTACCAAGCAAGCATAAGGTGAGGAAAATGTTTGTATGAAGATCTTTATAATTTTATTAGGACTTGAATTTTAGAGCAGGGTCATAGCAGCTGGTGCAGTCAAAAGGTAACATTGTATATCAGGAGTATCAACATTATATTCATTGCCACTTTGGGTCAGATCCTACCTTTCCTAGCAGTGCTAAGTTCATCTTCTTTTTCTTCCACTATTTCCACACAAAGCAAGGACTTAGGACATACTTGTGTACGGTTCCATCTACAAATGTTTTAAGAATGCCTTAACTACTCATTTGCTCTCTTTCCTACAGGTGTGTTTGTTTTCAGACCACTCAGTTTGTTATTCTAGTCTCAGAATAATCTCTGCATAGCTTTGTCAGTGATGTCGTGGGGGAGGAACTGAGGGAAGAGTGGAAGGATGATAATTTTCAGGGTCAGTGCAGCCTTAGGCATCCTTACACCAGTTGTGATCTACACCTCTAATTAGGGCTTTGGACAGGGAGCCTGGCCTGTATTGAGTACATTTGTTTGCAAAACCTGCCTGACCTAAGGCATTTCCATGCAAGCAGGTGCACATTACTTTCATGCAGTCCAGCCTGAACTAATCCTTGAACTGTCAGTGCTGGAAAACGAAATGCAGAAGGCAGAGCTCCTCCTGTTGAGCACAGGCCCATGCAATGCTGCTTCCAGACCCAGGGTGGCAAGAGGGTGTTGCACTCCCTATCAGCTACATGCTCTGTACAACCAAAAGGCAAAATTTTCCTCTCCTGAAAGGAGATTTCTTACAGTAGATGAAAGAGGGCAGTGGAGCCCAGCCATAGTGACTAAGTCCATCCTTTGAGTGAGAAAGGACACTTCCCATCCTCACCTGACTCTTCTTCCCTGTTCTTAAGACCATAGAGTGTCATGACAGCCCAACTGAAAGGGACCAGAAGAGTGCTTCTGGACAAGGTATTAAATACTGGCTCAGTCAAGTACTTCACCATTCTTTTCTTTTCTTTTTTTTCCCCTTAGAGTTTAGAAATCTATTAAATCAAATATTTCTCCTACCTATTAAATCGCATGCAAAGCACTGTGGGCAAGTAGCCAGAACAACAACAAAGCCACCTTGAAAGTATTTATCTCTGGCAATACTTTATGCTTCTGATTTCTGTCTGTCTGAATCTTTCAGTGCATTTTAAACTGTTCATGAACTAAACCTCGCAAGTAAGGTTATCTCCCTTTTCCAGCTGGAGAAACCAAAAACCAAAGGGGTTGCAGATAGATTTAGGAGACTTCTTTGTGTTTTGAGTGTTACCCAAACCCTGGGACCCACTGGCAACAAGAGGGCTATTCACAGAGCATGATACTACCTGATGTAAATCTGGCCATGTGATTCACCTGTCAACATGAGGTTAGTCTAGAAAGAAATGCCATGTCTCCTGATTCTTGGTTGTGCACCTTGGTGATGCTGCTGACTCCTTCCTTTCTTTAGAAGTAGTGTTACTGAAGAGTCAGACAATATTGAAGGCAATACAAACAAGCACTCAGGATAAAAACTTTGGTGTCATGTTGCATCATACGTGCAGAATTTTATGAAGTATCAAGGCCTGATCCCAAACTGTTAAAATTACCTGCAGTTCCATATGACTTTAGTTTTCTTTCCTCACAACAGGGGGATCCCCTTGCTCTAAGGATGAACTGACTTTTGTTTTTCTCATTTTGTCTACACTGAGTCCTTTTGCTCCATGCTGCAGAGGTAGGTACTTTTGGAAAGCATGGTTCTGTGACATATTTATGTGATCAACTTGAACTTTGAACTAGGAGAGGAAAATGTAAAGGGGATGACAGGAATTCAAAGACTTGGTAAAATAGTTTGAAAATTCAAATGGGAATCTCACAATGGTCTGAATTTATGTATGCTTGTGTGCTGCCAAAAATTTCAAATTAACCAGTAAATTAAAATCAAGAGTCAGATTTTTACTTTCATGGAATTGTCTGTGAAATGGTAGGGGTCAAGGAATCAGTGGACATAAACTAATGATGACAACACAGGTGTACTTTTTTACAAAAGGACAAGGAGATGCCCTCAAAGATATTATCTGAAGTAGACTGTATGGATAAAATGGACAATTAGGCTACATAAATCAGTGCTGCAAACATATTAGGATAATCAAAAAATGGGTAAGACCAGATAAAATTGGCCTATACTACAGAGGAACAAAAATACATACTAGTGGCCCTTACTGGCAGAATGGAACTGTTCCTTCCCAAAGGCAACTGAATCTCTAGAAACACCTGTAACAGTTCTACTAAACATAATTACAGTTGTCAGATTAAAAGAAGAGACGATAAGATCAGATAATTCCACCATTCAGAACTGAATGTGAAGTCCACTGAAATCAATCAGGTATGTCCACATTACTTTAACGGATGCTGGGGTCAGCAGTGGGAGGACCTGCCTAGGAGCTGAGGTGTTTGTGGGTTTGCAGGCTTGTGGTATTGCAGAGCACATTGTGTAGCACAGCTGCTGCGGGGGGAAACTAGAATTTTTGAGGAAATGTCCTGCTTTGTGATGCTGACCACCTGTCTGCTCAAGAATGCATTGATTGAGAGAGAAACAGAGGGGGAGCTTAGATGTATGGGTGCCACAGATCATAGATACACAAGCGCAGATATTACTTTAACTGTGAAGCTTGAAGTTACAGATATTTCAACAAAACTCAGATATTTTGAAGCTGAGTCTTCCTGAATTCTGAATCAGAAAAGAAATGCAAATGTATTGCAAATCAGATATACCATTGCTTACGGTTGTGTGTAGAAACTATGTATAAATGCCTGTATACTGTGCGGACTGTGAAATGCATATGTGAGGGTTAAATAAAAATTAGTTTAATGAAGGAACAGATTTCTCTAGCAAACTCCCAGCAATTCCAAAACAATCTAAAAATAGGATACTTCAAAACTAATAGCTTGACAATGGCCTTGCTGGCTAATGACCTAAGCATACGAGAAGTCTGATGTGGCTATCATGCATCAAGTTGTTGACATGGATTGTGAGCATCTGGTATGTTATTTATAAAATAATTGGGGGAGAGAGGACTAGGCTGACAGAAATAAGTCTTGCAGGAAGCAAATTTTTTGCATTTTAGCCAAGCAACCTTTTTGAACATGACACTGAAGACAATAAGGAGCAAACATTGTTCCCCACTTTATACTTTAACTCCTAAGGGAACAGTGAAACTAGTTTAATACATGTCTTGAAAATGGTTGATCCTGCTAGTCTATTCCCAATGTTTCCTAATGACAATTTTAATAGTAATTGCCTGCTTTCAATCAACTTATACGTCGAAACACAAATGATAATTTAGGCTTCCTGTGAACCCTAATAACACTCTTATTTATGAGAAAAGATTCCTTTAAAGGAGTTCACATAGAGTAAAAAAAAAAACCCTTTTATAAGTAATAGCATAGTTGATATTAACAGCAGCTCTTACTTAAAACTGCTGCATGTGTCTGAAGGAGCACGTGTGTGCGTGCATGCATGTGTTTGTGAGTGCGTGCAAAGAGAGTAGGAGAAAGCTTTATTTTTCTGAATAATGGTATTGTTTAAAACAAATATGTGAGTAGCCAGTGGGACTTTTCTATTTCTTTATTAGTCCAATCTTTCAGGCATTTTAATACATGCAAACTGTTGGCTAAAAGTCAATGTCTTTTGCAGAGAGATATTCTCTAAGCAGACTAAGCACACTCTTTTCTCCCCGCCTCAGTTTTAATTAAAAAAAAAAAAAAAAGATTCCAGCTGCGGGTTCCAAGTATTCACAGGTATTTTATTGAAATAACATTGCCAATAAAGCCCTAGCAGCTCTCCGGAGGTAGTATCCGTGGTGCAGAAGTCCTGTTGGCAGGGTGCAGCCGGCTGAGCGGAGGATGTCTTCAGTACCACAGCGCTCCATCTACCGGTGTTTGGGAAAAGTCTCCCGTGCACCTCTGCCTCCCTCTGCCGCCCTGGAAGCCCTCTCCAAATGATTTTTGGTGGCTTAGATCAACCTGTGAGGCTGCTTTCATGCTGGGGAGAGTTGGGATATTTATCCCATAGTATCACCTTACTTCCTTCCTTCCTCTCCTACACTGCTGTCATGGCATCTTCATCCATCATTGAGGTTAGGGGTTGAGATCACATTTCAGCCTTTTAAGAGCTGAGATTATGAGGCCAAGGATCTCTGAATGACCCACTTCTCAAACCACAACTAGCTGTGACTGCCAATTCTTCTGATTGAGTAGTAACTTCTGTGTGTAAATTCATGGTCTAGAAGAGTACGCAGAAATCTATTGCTAATGTCTGAGGTATTAATTTACTATCTGCATTTGTAACATCTTGTCAGTGACTTGAATCAAAGGCTAAGAAAAACCCTTTGAAGTGGGGGAGAAAATGTCTGCATATATGAGCAGTGCTGGGGTTATCCATCCAGTTAAAACAGATCTTTAATTGCAGCACCAGTCAATCAATCCACATGGCTGGTTAGAAAAACTTGAGTGGGAATTGTTTTCTTCAAGGGGATCAAAAGATGTTGCTGTTTTGATTTGGACATTTTACTATGACAAAAAGCTGTATTCATTATGCAAAAATTAAATATTTGTTTCAGAACATGACAATGGAGCCTACCCAGTGTTGTCTATTTCTCTAAAAAGACTTAAGAAATCGTTTAATTTTGAATAGCATTACGTTTCCAAGTGGAAAATAATTCGGCCAAGGCCTCTCCAATGAAATGTATCATTATTTCTTCAGCTTCTGAAAGCAATACCAGCAGTTAATAGCAGCTTATGTAGACATATTCTAATCTTTTGCAGCACAGAGGAACTAAACTGACCCTACTTTTCCACCTGTAAAACTAATTTCCTTTGACCGAAGTCAAGGTTTACAGCTGGCTCCTTGCAGTGCTTTGCAGCTGCTGTGAGGGAAATGGCGAGGAGGAGTTACACTGGAAGGAAGGCGAGCTCATCTGGGATAAAGATCAGTCCATGTGTAAGTTTTCAGGTGCTCCTCGTGGACCCTTTCACCAGAAGGTTTGTACATGTAAAAGCTGCCTGGAATCTCTAAGCTCTTCATGATGGCTCAGGGCTGTCTGTCAGGCAGACCATGCGATTTGTGTGGGCTGCCCCTGAAATACCACACATGAAATACCAGACATGGGGTTTGTCTGTACACAAATGGTGAAGGTTTGTTTGTGGGGTTGTTTCCCCTCTTCCCTGTTTTCCCTGCAGTTACAAGCCCTCTCTTAATTCCCATTCTGTGGAGTGGAGTGTTATCAGAGCTGGTCAAATCCCGGCCTGCCAGCCCTCCCTCTGCCACTCTATCAGTAAGCCCTCCAAGCCCTCTCTGATACAGCCACCTTCCCTGATGTGTCCCCACATTCTCTGCTGTGTCCATCCTCAAGGTATCACAGGGGTTTGAAGTGGTCTAACCAGGCCCTTACAGAAGAGCTACTTTCCTTTTCTAACCTTTAATATTTAAGGAACTATCTTATCTGATGAAATACTAGGACCATATTCTTTTTTTTTTTCCTTTTTTTTTAATTTCTTTTTTCCCCTGCTTGAATCACCAGGGCAGTGCTGCCTCTTGTGATTTCTCCTCCCTGAGATCTTTCCCTCACTGCCTTTGCTTGCAGTTGTTTTATTCCCCCTGTGGTTCACAGTTTCAGCAGCAACCTGAGCCTTGCTGGGGATCCCTTGACATCATCGCTGTTGCTCTGTACGTTGCTGCCTACAGAGCTCATAATAATCCCTGCAGAGAGCTAATAAGCTCAGGGCTTCTGTGGCAACACCTCCCAAGTGAGAGGTCTTTGCAGAGGACAAAGAGTTGGCTGCAGTTCCCTGCTCTTATGAAGCTACAGTTTGGAGGAGTTAATTTTGGTTCTTTCTGCTGCTTCATTCAAGGCACTCTGTTCCTCCAGCATGATCTTCTCCCAGTGGCGAGCTACTGGGAAATGTCACTGCCATGTACCACCCTTTTTTTGTTGGTTTTTTTTTTTGTTTTTTTTTTTAAAGTCAATGCTTTAACTATATTTTCCTCAGTGATCCAGTTAGCCTTGTTTTCAGATGACAATGTGTATTCAAATTTGTATTCAGCTTACTCACTAGATGATGGAATGAGGACTAAGTTGAATAAATGAGATGAATTATGGTCCCCTGTAAGATAAGTCTCTGCCTGTTTATCACTTCTACACTGTCAACAGAGCTTGTCCAAGTGTGTTGGTGGTGTTTGATCAGATGTTCAATTAATTTAGATCTTGTATGACTGAGGTTTGACAATCCTTTTTAGCCTCTTAGGTGGAGTTTTAGTGGAAGCTGCCCTGCAGTTTTGGTGGATCTCTCTTGGGAAGAAAGCCGGTTTGTTAGGAAGCTTTGTGTTCCTGCAGCCTCTGCGCTTCTGCAGAATGATCAGCCCTTCCTGGGGGAGGCTCAAGAGGTTTCCAAAGTCTCTGTCTCTAGGGGGAGATCATCTGCACAACCTTGAAGGATGCTCCCCAGCAAATATTGCAAGAGTCTGCAGGCTAAAACTCACTTGACCTCTACATGAATGAGTTTTCTGTACCTCGATTGTAAAACGTTGTGGAAGGTGTTTTAGCAAGTTCTGGACACAAGTGATTCAAAGCCAGTATTTCCAATGCATTCTTCCTTGTATGAAATACAAAAAATCATCAATGTGCAGAATGAAAACTCACTGGGCACCAATGCAACAATTTATACAGATATATGCATGTTTCCATACATGCCTCTGGTCTATTAGATTGTCTTGCTGACATCTGTCAGTAGGTTACCACAGGATTTATAAACTAAAATGGTCACCAAATGTTAGTTTTCCTTTTATCTGTAAGACTGACTACCCACAGTATCCTGTGGAATATACTTCTTCTTGGGGCATTGGTCTACAATACAAACAAACTTAGGGTTGGGGATTTTTTTAAGGACATTTAAAAATGCTTGTTTTCTCAAAGTTCAGCATGCGGAAGTTAAAAAGAATAAGACAGAATAACGTTTTCTAAGTATTTCATTGTATGTTTCACATTCAAACCTAAATTATATGCTATTTTCTCACTGATCTCTACTTAAAGTATGGAATAATACTGCCATAAAAATTAATCACTACTGCATAACAAAGGGAACTATTTTCTGTAAAGCCTGAATTATACAACTGTAAAGTGGTGGGATTACAAGAAGAGGGAGAGAGAGGACCTTCCCTCGATCATCGAACAGGGACCTGGCCCGACAGCTGAGCTCTTTCTCCATCACAGTGATTCTGTGCTTAATCAGTCAAACCCCGAGCTCTCTAGGGAGCTGTTCCCTGTGAGTTTCTCATTGCTTGGCTTGATACCTACTTGCAGAAATGCCAAGTGTTGTCAGCTGCAAACAAAGGGCTTTGGGAGCACTGCTGAACCAGATATCCTGCCAATAGTCTATCTGGGAAAAAAAAAAAATCCAGTCATTGGCATCAAGCAGGGTATTAGTCGATTTATCTGTTGTGGCTCTTCATCTATAAATTGCATCTATACAAGATACATATAAATTGCGAATATATATATTTTTATATAACATATATAAAAGATATAGTATATTGTATCTTTTATATATAAATATATGACATATTTTTATATAGATATAAATTGCACCTATAAATCATGAGTTACTTTACCTCTCCAACCCCTTCCATCAAGGACGCTGACATAAAAGTATGTTTATGAAGTACTGTTGAAGAAAGGCCAGCGAAGAAGTATGCACTCTAAATACGGCCTAGGGACGCATGTTTAAGAATGGATGGCAGGGAAGATTGCTGGCTTTTACATCGGTAACCACCGTGCATCCCCGCTTCAGCCGCGTCCAGCTGAAAGACTGTGTTCTCATATAAAGCAAAGGAACAGACTAAAGCATGGTCACAGAATCAAGATTCGCTCATGATTTCTCACGTTTTCTAACTTTTGACGGCTTTAATCTGCAGCCACGCTGACTGTGGAGCTCCGAGGTTCTGAGGGACAGGCAGGAAGTCTACGCAGCGTTGCCTGGGTGTTGCATTGGGTTGACAGCTTCTCCATGCTGTCACCTGAGCTCCGGCAGCTCCGGCCTTCCCGAGCAACACTCACCGCTTTCTTTGTCCTGTCCCGTTCTGTCCCAGTGGCGCTGTATCCTCGGATCCCGCCGAGCCAGCCGCGGAGGTGCTCTCGTCCGCGCTCTCTGGAGCTCCGTGTGCTAATGCTGTGTGCTGCAAGGTGAGCACACCTCTGTTTTCAGAATTCATATTCCTCATTGGACTCTCCTTCGATGTTTAAACACACGCAACGGCATAAACTTTAATACCAACTTTAATACCGTGTAGTGCTATCACTTTATTTTTCCCTTTCAATCTGTATACAGATTTATGTGTAGGTATCTGTATGCATATAGATTTTATTTAAAACAATTCTCGCCAACGCAAGTTTCTTCGAGCGTCGACGACATCCCCAGGCTTTCCCGCTCTCCTTGAGTCAAACTATGACTCCGAATCCTGGTTCTCCGTTTGGTGGGAGGAGCGCGCGCCCCTCCGGCTCCTCCCGCGGCGCCTGCGCGGGGCCGCCCTCCCGCTCCCTGAGCTCCCGATCCTCGGCTCCCGCTCCCACTCCCTCCGCTCCTTCCACCTTCCCTCCGGCTGCCGTTGGCGTCCGGCGCCGGGATCCTCCGCGCTGCCGCTGCTCCATGGAGCAGCCCGCCTGAGGGCCGGCCCGGGCCGCCCCGCCC
>VZRE01008065.1:67754-80828 GCA_013396775.1 Cephalopterus ornatus
GCAGGATGCATATTTGCAGGTTTTAAGTTACCTTTCTCCAAATAATTTTTATTTCATAGATTGTTGTAATCACTTTTAAAACACTGTGTGCTTAGTTGTCTCTGCCTTGTATGGCATTATTGCCCAGCAACAAGGGGCAGGCAGATAATATAATGCTTAAGTGGCTTAACAGAGACAAAGCTTTATTTGACAGAAGTTTTCAGCTGTTTCTTGTGAGGAATTTAGGAGGACCAATAGTTTGTCTATGAAGTAGTCTTTGATCATAGCATAAACGTACTGCATAATAACTCCAACAGTGAAAGGAAGTGTAAGTGGCCTTATGTCTGCAAAAATTCTAAGTTTCATTCCACATCCCTAGAAAGAGCATTGCTAAGCCTAAAGTGCTTCAGTCAGTGCAGTTTATGCATATATGTGTGCATGCATGTGTGCATACATATCTGAATGGTGGCTTTGCAGTGTGTTTTATGCCTGACACATAATAACAATTGAGGTAACTTTTCCAAGAAACATAAAATTACTTTAGATAACCTTCCCCTCCCCCACCCACCCCTCTTCATTGTTCTACAAAGATATCCTGCGTGTGAATGGCACTGATGGTACTCTGGTTCCCTTTGGACAATACAGTGTTGTGCAGATGTCTGTATGGGATATTTTAGCACCATCTTCAAGTAGCCTTGCCTGTCACTGCATTGTATCACATTCTGCTTTGTGCAGAACAAATAATGCATCAACACGATTTAGTCTTTGGAAGAGGGGGGAGTACTGGATATAATATTTGATGTGAGAAAGCTTCTACTGCTTTGTTAGAAGCTACTGTTAAAGATTTAAACATTCCACATGCTTTCAGTTTATCAGTACGGTCATAGAATCATAGAATATCAGGTTTCTGAGAGGGACCTCAAAGAAGATCTTGTCAATAGCATGGTCTAGACAAGATAGCCCAACACCCTGTCCAACCAAATCTTAAAAATGGCCAATCAGTATTGGGGAATCCAACACTTCCCTGGGGAGATAGTTCCAATAGAATTATTCCAGTTTCCAATTGTAATCTCACAGAGTAACTTGTACCTGTGACCCCTCATCTTTTCCATGTGACTCCTTGTAAAAATGTAACCACGCCTTAAAAATTGGAATATGGTGGTAAATTCTTCCCTAAGCCTTCTTTTCTCAAGGCTGAACCAACCCAGTTTCTGCCTTTTCTCATATCTTGTGCTTCCCAGGCATTGATTATCCCTGTAGCCCTTCTCTGTACCCTCTCCAGCCTCTCCATGTAGGCTTTTTGCATAGCACAGGGCAAAACTGAACACTATTCCAGGTGTGGCCTGACAAGCAGCCTGAATAGAGTGGGATAATGATGATTTTCTCTCTGTTGGTGATGCCCTTGTTGATACAGTCCATCATCCCACTGGCTTTCTTTCCTGAACAGCACACTGCCCACTCGTATTGAGCTTCTTGTCCACCAGGATGCCCAGGTCCCTTTCCATAGAGCTGCTACTCTCTAGCTGCTACTCAGCTGCTAATCCCAGCCTGTGCTGCACTCTTGGATTGTGTTTTCCCAGGTGCAAGACCTTACACTTGTCCTTGTTGAACTTCGTAAGGTTCTTGTTTGCCCACTCTTCCAGCCTATCTGTGTCTTTCTGCAGGGTGACTCTTGCTTCTAAAATGTCCGCTTCCTCACTCAGTTTGGTATCATCAGCAAACTTCGTCAGAATACGCTTGATCCCATGGTCCAGATCACTTATGAAGGCACTGAAGTGTTGGGCCCAGTATCGGTCCCTGGAGAGCCCCACCTGTGGCAGGTTGCCAGTTGGAAAAGGAGCTGTTTGCCGCCACCCTTGGGGTGCAGCCTGTTGGACGGTCCCTCACCCACTGCACAGGCCTCTCGTCTGGACCGTCATGCATCAGTTTGTCTAGGAGGAGGCTGTAGGAAACCACATCAAAAGCCTTGGAGAAATCCAGGTAGAAATGTCCATTGCTGGCACTACGTCCACCAAGCAGGTTACTTTGTCATAGAAGGCAGTCAGATTTGTCAAGCACGATTTGCCCTTGGTGAATCCCTGCTGGCTTTTCCCAATTATGTGATTCATCTGACCTGTGGTAGTCCCTCAGAGGATTTATTCTGTAACTTTCTTAGGAACTCTAGTAAGACTGATGGGCCTTTAATTTCTTGGATCTTCCTTTAAACCCTTTTTGTAGATGCAGGTCAAGCTCCTGTAACAAGTCATCATACAACTCTTCCTTCACTGACTGGGAGTGTGGTCTGTGTTTGCATCAACCTGAATTTCTGTGTCCCAGGGCTGGGGGCCTGGCCACACTGATAAAGATGGAGGTGAAGGAAGTCTTGAGAAAATCTCTGTCTTTTCAGTGTTGTTTGTGACTGTTCACCTCTTGTTTTAACAGGGTGCTGATTCTTTCTGCTTTCATTTACATATCTGGAGTTTCTTTTACCTTTCTTGGAGTTTTTGACATCTCTGGCCAATTTCAATTCAAGATGAGCTTTTGCTTTTCTAACTGCATCTCTGCACACTCTGTCAATGTCCTCATAGTTCTCAATGGGTATTTGTCTGCTTTTCCATCTCTGCTAAGCTTCTCTTATGGCTATGAGCAGATTCAGAGATTCACAGTTAACCCAAGGTGATCTCTTGCTCTGCCTGCTTTCCTGACCTTAAGGGGGATGAACTGGTTTTGTGTTTCCAGGAGACTGTTGTTGGTGTTGAAAAACTCCCAGCAGTCACTAGCCCCTTTATCCCCCGTGCTGCCCGTAGCATCCCTCCCGACTGAGCTCTGAGCATGCTGAAGTTCGCTCTTCAAAATCTAAAATGTGTGTCTTCATTGTGCTCAGCAGGATCCCAAACTCCACAATACTTTGATTGTGGCAGCCAAGGCTATCACTAATTGGAATATTACAAAGCAGGTTTTCTTGGCTTGTAAGTTGCAAGTCCAGCAGTGCCTCATTCTTGGCTGGCACATCTAATATTTGTATTCCAAATATGTCCTCTGTGTATTCCAAATATGTCCTCTGTGTATTCCAGGCACTTGATGGGTAACATGTGAGTTGCTGTATTGTTCTTCTAACAAGTCTCTAGGTATCACTCATAAGAACCAGATTCTGGTGACCCAGAGCTTGCCTAAGTGACCCAAAATATTGCTTTGTTGGCCTTATTGTATTGGTTTGGAGGTCAGTAGCAGATGCCTTCTGTAAGAATCCCCTTGGAGATGACCTCTCTGATCTTGACTCAGAGGCATTCCGTAAAGCTTCCACAATTGCCATGCCTGCTGGTATATATACACTTGAGGTGATTGGTCTCCTGGTTCTCATCTTGGGAATCAGCTAAGGAATATTTGTCACTGCTCTGGTTGGCCTGACAAATTGCCCAGATCAAAAAATTTTGTTTTGACTCAAAAACTGCAGCTCTATTGTAGGAAAAAAAAAAAATCTTACAAGTAATTATTGTCATTTGTCTTGTGGTAATTTTGATGTTATGAAACTAATCTCTGTACTTGACTAGTGATGCTTTGATGTTTGCTATTGACTTTTTTTGAAAAAACCCAATAATTTAACCAGTTTTGAACATTTGACATGGACCAAAGAGAGTAGGCCTGATTTTGTCTAAAATAGCTTTCTATTTTTGAAGTACACTGTTTTTATTATGCTAAGGGAAATAGTATTCTCCTCTCAACATATTGCATATTGATATTTATTTTGCTTACAATTTGTATTTGAATGCTGGGGGGGGGCTATAAGAACTGATGTAATTGTTATTTTCTGTTTTAATTTATGTATTTCATGCACTAGGCATATTCTAATAATGCCTTTCCTGCATTAAATCTAAATATTTTATCATGAGCACATTAAAGTGCATGGTTTTGTACACAGCCATTCAACACCACACCTGTGTAATTCCAGATAAGCAGACGCAGTATTCCTAGGTGTAACAAAGTGTGGATAAATCAATTAGGGCCACTCCCCCCCACTCTCTACCTCCCCCAAAATTATGTGACACTAATAAGGCTTAGAAATGCAATTGTAAACATGACAATTTTTTTCATTTGTTTTTTTTTTTTTTCTTTTTCTAGAAATAGGCTTTTTCATCATGTGCATATTTCTGTTAAGGGGAAAAATGTGGAGATTGGTTGTTAGATGGCAACTGCAAACAAATCTAATTCCAAGCAATTTTAGTTAAAATGAAATTCTGAATTTTGTTCATAAATTATGGTAGAATACTACATACATATAAATGCTAGAGCATACCTTTATTTCAGAGTTACCAGAATTTAACATACAGCTGCATCAGCATATTGATGGGATACCTATGCAATTATTAGTTTGGGTTTTTTTAGCCTTTAGATTGGGAGCAACCTAAGGTAAAAAGACTGTTTAAATCCTCAGCTGTTTCTTCAGAAGGAATAAGTGTTCTTTGTGTACAGGTGAATTTAACAGAGCTGAAAAAGGTCAGTGGGAAAAGTATTCTGTACTCTGTTCCAGCAGTGAAGTCTTTAGCTGGGCTGCCTTAGTTTGTGTATTTAACTGCACATCCTTTGGGGAAAATTAAGTTATCATGGAAGGTAGGTTTCAACTTGAGTACATATGTTTGATATCTTGTGACTGTGAAAGATTATGTCCTGACAGCACAATGCTTGCCGCAGTTGTGCCTGCAGTTGCACTTGAAATCAGTTTGTGCATTAATTTAAAATGTAATCACAAAGATATCTCAAAGCTCCTAAAGATGTATTAGTGCATAGAGTATTCTCCCAGTGTAGCAGGTGTAAAAACAATTATACTCTAAAGCAATGATCTAAAGAAGTATTTTCTTTCAGGAACACACAATTTTTGGACTGCTGGTTGTTCATCTTGTAGTTACTGAAGACTTTAGGAAGTCAGTACCTGAATTTGACGGGATTTGTCAGTTGTTAAAAGGAATGGATAGCATGTTTTTTTGTGCTTCTTCTGTGAACTGAAAAAACCCCAACAAATATAAGGCAAAGTAAATACTGAAGAGATATTTTCAATAAAATAAACAATACTCGGTTGATACAAATGGCATTGATTTTGGTTTGAGATCTAACTTTCTAAGTTTACTTGAGATATTTAGTATTTAGTATCAGCAATGTAAAATCTGGTTTTGGATTATCCATCAATATAAGGTGTATTGATGAAGCCATGGGAGCTAAAAATCTAAAAGCTTTTAAAGTTACTTTGCTGGAGGTTTTACTTGTTTGAAATGTGCCTAATTTTTATACAGATAATTAAGTTCTGAAGGTCCTTAATATCTCTGGGGTTTTAAAAGACAATCAGGAATCTATGTAACTAAACTTTTGACTGTGACAATATATAGAATAGCACATAATTCCTCGGAAATGCTTAAACCACTAAGAATAGATACTATTTTACAGTTAGAAAAAGACTACAGTATTTAACATCTGTATTGATAACTTCAGCAGTTGTACTATAAGCTTTACAAATCCAATCAGCATTCTAACCTTTTGCATTTGGCTGAGCAAATAAGGAGGAGAGGAAAATGGGAATTTGAAAATCTTTAAACGTGAAAAAAGTAAAAATATCCATTAGTCCATTGACAAAATTGTGCTCCTTCAGTACAGTTTTTCATCAAGCGTGACTTAAACAATAGATCACACACAATGCAGCATGGTATCTCCCCTTAAAGTGTCTTGTGGATAGAATGATTCTTCGTATTTGTGTTAGAATTGAATGTTCATATCTTCATTTTATGAAGTTACCTAAGCTAAAGGGTTGTGACCTACACATTGTTTGAAGTTCAAAGATAGCGAGAACAGTGATGGAGAAGAGTGATTTAGCATATAAGATCGATGTTTTTTACAGGATTATACTACACTGTACTAAAGATACTCGTTCTGAGTTGTGGATGTACTGCATGCTCCTGTAATAGTTCAGCTCCAATTAAAAAAAGCGTGACATTTAAGCTGTAAATACTGTATACTATTATCTTTCTTTTTTTAAGCAACTTTTTTATTTCCCTGTTTGTGTACAGTTCTGTATGTACATATAAGAAAACACAACATTTTGAGAAACTTTTGTAGTTAACTTTTGCATTTTAATTCCATTAATGATCTAAATATGACCATTTGGCTGTCTATTTAGTTCAAAGTTTTCATTGTATGCTTTCAGGTTCTTTGAAAAACAGCAATAACAGTTGGGCAATTACTTAAAGTAAAACATTTTCCTGCACAATTTCCTCTTCCATGGTTTAGACTGGAATTACAGTGGAACACTTGTCCAATTGTAAGATTTAAAGCGCCTTTAAATTTTTTATCTTTTTTTTTTTTATAGTAGGAAATGTTTTGTTGTAGCTTATATACAGAATTTAGAAGTCAAACACAATTTCTCATGCTAATTTATTTGATTAAAAATGTCTATTAAAATATTTTCATAATCTTTCCATAGTTTATTGCATGTTCTTCAAGTAATCATGAATCTATGTGTCAGTCTCTGTATGAAATACTCTGATAATACAAGTTTTACATTTTGTGAACCTGATTGAAATGTACAAATGTACACATAAAATAAAGCTAAAATTGGTAATTAACTGATGTACTTTCTTCTGGACTATAGTGGTGTGCTCCTGCAATCATCCTACTTCTGATTTATAGACAGAAAAAAACCCTTCAGTGGGACCTGTGTTAGCACCAGACTGGAGTGTGTTGTGAGCTAGACTTTGATTTCTCCATTATTTTTCACATATTGTTTTATAACCTCTGTTTCTGATTGTTAAACTTCAACATGTGGGAAAAAAATTCCTGAGCAAATGAAAAATGTATAAATGTCTAGTTACAACAGAAACTGAGGCAGCCTCTTTTTGTGGTTATAATAAGGATTTTTTTATGCAACTGGGTATGTGTAGTTTAGAAAACAAATTAGTTGCAGAAATTAAAACCAGATTGATATAGTTGATGAGGTTAAGCCAGCTCACAATGGAATGCTGTTTGGGGAAAAATATGCTTAGTCACCATAATGTAAATGTTTTTAGTTTTTTTGTGGTTGCTGACCTGCTGAGATATATAGATATTTATTCCTGCTTTTGTCACATGTACTTAATTTTTAAGGAAGTCTAATTCACCATAAGTGTATTAGTCATTGCCTCTTGGAGATGCCATTTTGACAGACTATGATGTAAGCTTTTTATTGCTTATTTTGAATAAAAGATGAAGTTTTATTTGCCTTATATTTTTTGAAAGCAGTCTGTGAGAGCATTCACTAGTAAATCTGCTTTTAGAGATGGCATCACAGGAGCTGACTTATGAAGAGCTTAAGGGGCTTTAGAGAGTATGAAACCAGGTTGCAATGTCTCAAAGTAGTGGTGGGTTGGGTTTTCATTTGTTTGTTTGGGTTTTGTTTTGTTTTGCTTTTGTTGAGTGCAGTTGGGGTTTCGGGGTTTGTTTGTTTGTTAATTTGCAAATTAAAGTTGCTTTCAAGATGACCTTTTAGTGTGACTGATGGAGGCACAAGAAGGGAAATTGATCTGGAGGAAAGGATTCAAAATACCTGAATCTTCCCATTATAAACTGTAGAGGAACTTGAGTAAGGAACAATGCAATACTGTGCAAAAGCGTAAGCTTTCAGAGTAACTGCCAGAAACAAGCAGCTACTTTAATTTAGTGCCCTGTGTGGGGTACCTGCCTCTGCAGAAGAGCTGGGTACCTTTGGGATCAGGCTCTGTCCGCAGCAGGGATGCCTCACCAGCTCCCTGGCTGCCTGCCCTGAACCGCTGCAGGAACATCTGTGAAAACACAGCTGTGTCTGCAGCAGGAACCAGGTGGGACAGCAGCACCTGAAAGCTCTGGAGCTGCTCCAAGGTAAGTCATCTCTGTAACCAAACGGGAGCCCTCTCTCTGGGAAGAACGATGTCCAAATGCCATTTCCAGTATGCTGCAATAGCTCACTCAGAACTAATTTAGTAATTTTTTTTTCTTGAAAAATAAGATGTGCTTATTTTTAAGACATATTTTCTCCCGAAGAACAGACTTTCTTGCTTTCTGAAAAGCTTAGTTTCAGGGAATGGCATTAAGGCGTTGCATCTTATGTTGCTTCACAGAAAGTCTTTTAAATCAGTTTCACTCTTCCTGATGCACAAGAGAGATAGTGTCATCTTTAAAATACCAAAAGAAATTAGCCTG
Source organism: Cephalopterus ornatus (assembly GCA_013396775.1). Classification (NCBI taxonomy): domain Eukaryota; kingdom Metazoa; phylum Chordata; class Aves; order Passeriformes; family Cotingidae; genus Cephalopterus; species Cephalopterus ornatus. The sequence continues at coordinate 75,909 of VZRE01008065.1, forward strand.
ATGAGGTGGATGTTACCAAAATAAAACTCTACATTAATAGTTTTACATATTATAAAAAATCTAATGTATCTACAAACATATATGTAAATATAGAGATGTATAATACAGAATTTTTATGTACGTCCATATTTACTTGAGCTTCTTATACTGGCTATACTTGTGTAAATAATGGTGGGGTTTGCCCTTTCTTTTAGAAGTAATATGTGTTATTTTTCTTTTTTAAGTATTCCGAGTAAGCTTCAGCACCTAGTGCACACCCAGTGTAGGTGGAGCTTGTTCAACTGTAAAATAGGATACATTTTTTAATTATTCAGAGAGCATGAAGACCCGATTTTTATTTCAAGTATGTTCCTTTTGTCCAAATAAATTATGGCATGTGTCAGCCCAACTGTGTTGACGGATAATAGAACAACACTGATTGCTGGCATTCCAGGAATGATAGATATTGGCACTATCAGGGGTTTTTAAAATCGTTAAAAGCTGACTGAAAATATTATTGTAGAATAGCAGCTTGAAATTTTATCAGTAGAAGGGGAGCCAGAGTAATCAGTTGTCTGAGCATATAGCTTCCTATTTAACATGGAGTGTATTTCAACACAACTGTTTGAAAAACAGACAAAGCCATCCCTTTGCACAGTGCTTGCCTGTCAGCTGAGTGGCACCTTTGTACAGTGGTGGCATTTTACTTTAGAGCTGCCTAGACCATCCCTGCTGCTGTCAAAAAAAAAAAAAAATAAATAACGATGCCTTGAAAAGGAATGTTTCTAATGCCTGCACCATTTGTTCTTTGTTTAGTGTTGTAGCAGTTACAGCTAATGCATGCCTTTGTATTTAAAAAGCGTGCTGGGTGTAGCTTCTGCTTTTAGTGCAGTGCAAGTCCCCTTGCCCAGTGCAGAGTTGGTTATTTGTTGTTCACTAACTATCCTGGGAGAGGTGTGCAGCCCTGCCTCTGGGACTGGATAGCCTAAAGCCTTAGTCCCTCACTGTTCCCCTCTTGTGCTAGCCTGCATGCACAGGACCTACCCTAAATAAGCTATGACTGAGTGTAAGACCATAGAAAACAGTCATCTAAAGACAGGATGGGAAGTATGAGGCAATAGCATTGTTCAGCATGCTAAAATGATAGCGTTTAGATAATTATTTTTTAAAAGGTCATAATTAAGTCTGTTATCACACAGCTGAATAACTTGAGTGATTAGGGATAAAGCATAACAATGCTTGAGAAAGTCAATTGCTGCTGGATAGTGACACAACAGACCCACTGGATGTAGGTGAAAATGCCCTGATAGTGGGTAAGATGTGGCTTGAGTGGCACAAACTATGGAATACCTTGAAACAAAAGCACAGAACTTAGATAGGATGGAGGAGCAGAGCAAGAGATGGGGTGACCAAGACTAAGATTAACTGGATCATGGTAAGGATTTTGTAGTGTGTGAAGGGGAGCAAGGAAAGGTGTATTTCTCAAAACTGGGGGGAAAAGATGCTGCAATAACAAGAAGGTAGAGAGCATGAGCTTAATCTAGAAGGCTGGGAGAGATTTATTATTCTGAATATAAAAATGTAGATATCCACATCAAAGATCATACCTCAAGTATACCGTTTGTAATTGTGCCAGTGCTGTACAGGGAGGAAAATAAAACAGTGAGATATGAAAGAAAAGAATAATGTATTCTGCTGGAAGAATTAAAGACAGAATCTAGACAATTTTCCTACTTCACCCAGCGCTACTACAGAGTCAGGTGCTGCACAAAGGCATTCATTCAGGGCCTGTGCCCTCATATAGGAGGAATACTTTCTCTTTCATGTAGTTCTTATTCTGTGTTTTTTTGGGGTCCCACCAGTTTGGAAAACTCCTGCCTCTATTGACTAATGCCAAAATAATGAATTTTAACACTGTTCAGGTTCAAATAATATTCAGCTTATTGTTATCTGAATTGTTAGTTTGGGGAATATTAGAACAGGTGCTTTGCCAAATTAACCTTCCACAAATATGAGAAAGTATTTTTCTTTATTGTTTTTAAAACAAGCAAAGAAAAGAACCAATCAAGTACTAAGTGCTTCACTGCACCAGATTGTATGCTCTGAATTTTTTTGTAATCCTGAAGCAATATATAATTCTTACTTTAGAAGATTGTTATTGCAAAAATATTGGATGGTTTTTTTCCTCTGGCACAGTAGTTTGTCTAATATTTAAGTAAACCATTTGCAACACACAAGTTCTGTCACTAGGTGGTGATCTTGGCCTGCCCATGCTTTCTCTTCTTCATTCTCTCCCCTTTCCTCGCGCTCTCCAATTCCAGATAATGACCAAAGCAACAAGCCTGTTTTAATGCTGCTCCAGAATATTATGTCTACCAAGTTAAAGAGTCTTAGCATTTAAAGGCTTAGAACAGATTGAAACTATTCGTCCTCATCTTTTTCCTCTTGTCTCTATTTTTTGCTATGATGTCCTGTACTCAAGGCATTATTTATTATTTATGGCTGGTAGCACGCTTAACATTGTGCTATATAACATGAAAAAATTAAAAATAAAAACTAGAGGAAAGAATGAGAAAATCCAGAGCTGGAACACTTAAATGTTAAATTACTCTTTACCTGACTAGAAAAAGAAATGGCTATTATAAAGGAACAGAGCAGTAGTATATTGGTTTGGGAACTCAGGGCACAAGATTTTGCCTGGTGACAGGTAGCAAGGAAACAGTAAAAGTGGGATTGGGAAACAAACTGGGACAGAGGGGAATCTCTCCTTGAGCCTGTACTTCTACTTGACTTGCTACAGCAGGTGCTTTCTTTGGTCCACCTCCTTTCTTTCCATGCAGTGCAGCTCTAACTCCACACCTTTTACAATCCAACAAAGTGGGCCTGTAAAACTGGGAATTTTTAAAGAATTGAATGTGATGGTTTTGTTATCTGTATTTGCTAGTGCAAGTGAGGACTTGGACTCCCATAGGCCAACTTTAGTGCACAGCCACTGCATTAAATGCTCTTATTCCATTCCGTATTTTGGAAAGTGAAGTCTCCTTTGGCTTTCTAATTGGTCAGATTCCTCCACTTCTATATATGAAACGTGTGTTCAAAGCCAAGATCTCAGAGGTATTAAAATGTGAACAAAGCCCAAATTCTCATTCTTCAGTTTTGTGTGGATACCATTGGCCATTTTGCTGCACAACAAAACATTGTGGAAAAAAACCCCAAGAAAAAAAAGTCTAGAAACTAAAAGGACATTTTCAAGCTCCATTGACCTTTTCCTTCTACTGTTCTTTGAACTTCTTTTAATTGGTTCCCTTCTAGAGTCTTAGGTACCTAACTTTACAACGTTGGCATCTTTGGCTAGGTGTTTCTACCAGAATAATTGATGTACAAAGGTTTCCTTGCTGTTTTCTTCTCTCTGACTCTAGGATGGGGAAAAAGAATAGACCTAATCACCCTTCATTTTGTTATTGCATCATGTCATAGTAAAGAAAACACTTCTTTATGTTACACTACTTTTCTGCCATTCTGTGGGTAGCAATAGTGACTAGTTTGTGTTCTGTTTAACAGATTGCCCATTTGGTTGAGGGGAAAAACCCCCACCACTACTACACTAAAAAAAACCCCAAATAGCTAAAAAGCAAAGTGTGGGGGTGGGGGTGATGTTGTAAAATTGTGTGTGTGGGGGAGGTATGTGAGTTATAGACTTGTATATCCTCCCACCTCCAGAACTTTGAGATTCTTGTTTCAAATATGAGATAGTTGAGGAAGAAGTACTTCAGTGCCAAGACAGGGTCTTACATGTAGATCTATGCAAAGCACTACGCATGTGTTTGGCAGTCAGACTAATTTCTTTGCAGACAGGGAGGATTTGGTCAACTAATGCCTTGACTGGCATGTCTGAGGAAGATCAGTCTGAAAGCAGCCATATCAGTCAAAGTTACATTAAAGTCTCAGTCAACTGCAACAGAGGCTTACCAGTTCCCACTGGAAGTAAAGCTATTTTGAAGGACTTCGTGTCCCGTGGGAAAGATTCCAAACAGTTCTGTAGTGAGCTTCAACTCCACTAGCTGTTACAGTGGAGAGGGAAAGTGCCTGAAATTCCTCATATAAACATTAAAACCCACATACTTTCACTTATCTGCCCAAACAGTCACATAATCACAGTGCTTACATATGCCCAGAGCTGAGCCACTCATTTTCATACTGAAGATTTATGACTTCAAGCCTGACCCCACCTCCCAGAAGACCTCTTAAAAATAGATACTGGAATCATTCAGTTAGTGTGAACTGGCAATTCATGATCCAAATATTTGGATCAGTATTTTCCAGACTGGTTGATCCATTTGGCCAATTGCTTTCAGACAAACATAGTGATTTGAGGATGCACTTTCTTTTGTAGATTGTAGAATATATTTTCTTTATATATACATAAGAAACTCAAACAAACAAAACCAAAACAAGATCTCAAACCTATTTTGGAGCAGAAAGATGAATGCTAGGTGACTGAATGCAAAAGGGGCTTTTCTTCAAACAATTTTTAATGTGGAATCCCAACACTTATTGAAACTTTTTGTTGCTATCACAATAGAAGTAACAGCACTTACATTGCCTTCTGTATCTGATAGTTTATGTCTTGATTGAGAAGTATGCTATGGTATAGAACTAACAAACACAGCAGCTAAGTTTGTTCATGCTATTTTTTAAAAATTTTATAATAGTTTATTATCCTGGAATCAATTGGGGTAAAGGAAGGACTCATCCTTTGGTGATCCTTTTCATTTAAAATTAACCCCTTTTTGGATAAGTAAGATACTCACTCACCTCTTAATGTTTAACTTTGTCAGCTTCTGAGTACAAATTTCAAGTACGTTGATAACATAAGGAAGATTTTATATTTCTGAATTTAAAAGCTGTGAGGGTTTGAGTTTTGGGATTTCCCCCCCCCCT
>VZRE01008065.1:80884-102532 GCA_013396775.1 Cephalopterus ornatus
TTTTTAACTACATTAAAGAGTTTTTTGAGTGCTTCTGCTAACTGAAGTCATCCAACTAATCTTTCAACAGGGTGAAATCTGTTAAATTTATACTACAAACATCTTTTATATATTCTGTGAAAACTTCCAGTTGAAAAAATAAATGGTGAGTCCCTGTTGTAAACTTTCAACAATGCCAAATGCAGCAATATTCTGCCTTTTACCATAGATCTGAAGAGTGAGTTTTCTAGTAAGTTTACAATGCAATAATTGAGAGTTCTTGCTTTTGCTGAGAGGTCTCTAAGCCCAAACAATGCAGTGTGTGGATCATATGCTTGAAAGGTACTTTAAATAAACTGTAAGAGAGAGATTTATTACTCCAGTAATTAAACAGAAAGAGTAAAGCAAGTATTAAATGCCATAGATTGCACGAAGGACCATTGTTCCATGTCAAAACCCTAACTTAGAAGTGGTAGAAGATTCATGGAATAAGTTCAAAGAGTTCCAGTTTTGAACCTGAAACTTGCAGAGCTGTGAGTTTTGAAGACATAATGCCTTCATTTAAAAGCAAAACAAACCCACAAAAGTCTAAATAGTCTGACCTATTGCAAAACAAGCCCGTACCTAAAGGTCAGACTGAGATCTGGATGCGCAGGAGGAATGATTGATTACTGATAGCCATCTTCTGAGACCAAGCAGTCCAGCATAACCCCCTGAACACCCAGCACCCACCAGCATTGCAGTCAGTATGAACATATGCAGCTACAGCTGATTAAAAGCTTGTTGCCCCTGAATTTGGATGTCCACATGAGAGCAGGGGCAATCTCCTCTAGTGAAGTCTCAGTGTTAAATAAACAGGGAACCTTATACAATTCTGAAAATGTGCATTTGAGGCTTTAAAAACTCAGTTTGCTGTTTGATAAAATGGCTATTACAAATCTTAAACCAAAGTTCTACAAGGTCCAGCCTAGTCTTGGGCTTCTTCAGTCTCCTCTCCTGCTATCTTCCTCGAAGTGTTTGACACTGATCTCCCTTGGTTCAGAAAGGTTCGACCTACTAATTTCACCTTATACCTAAATCATGGACTTAGAACTGAATATCTAATAGCCTCATGCCAAAAAGAGCAAAAGCAGATGGTGCTGCACCTGTGTGAAAGTATTAGTGATTGTAACACTATCTGCCCAATTACTTCCTCTAAATGGGTCATGACCAGGTTATATCAATTGATCTCTCCAGCTTCTCTACTATAATTGCCAGGAAATTTCCCTTCCCGGGTTCAGTTTCACAAACGTGTAACTTAATAGGGGCATGGTTGAATTGCTTGGCTCGTATGGTTATATGAAAATAAAGGCTGAGAGCTGAAGAATACAAGAGCATGCACAATTTGGGTGGGTGAGGTGGAGAGTCATAACATTTATTGCTAGTCAATAGTGGAAAAGAGCCCTACAAAAACTGAACAGAGTGTTAACTTTGGCTACTACTTTCTGTGACTATTCTGTGAAATCTTCCCAGCACCTGCATAGTCTCCACAGTTGTATAAACAGCACAGGTAGTGATAGTGTGTCCTAAAAGACTGACCTAAGCTTCAGGTGTGAATATTTTTAAGGCCAGCTTCTTTCTCAATACTTCCAATTCACTAATAGGTGCTACACTATTGCCTTCTCACTCACAGGTTCTTGACATGGTTTTTGGAGCAGGACTCTTCTAAAAGGCTTTTACTTACCTGCACGGGTTCCCTTTCCCTTCTGTTCCCTTGGCCTCCTGTAACTCACTTCTTACAGTGAGTACGAGAGTAAGTAAAAACATGAGATGTATTATTTTTATTGTCATAGTCAGCTGAGATATTTTGATACAGAGCAAAAATCCTCTAGGTATGCCCTGTCTCATATATACATATGTTTCTTAGAATAACTAAGCTGGAATGAAGGAGTAATTCCCAGTGTTGATCAGTCCTGCAACACACAGAGTGCTATGCAGTTGCTCTTTACAGAGCACTTAAGGGTTTCTGTATTTCAGTAGTCTGCCAGGTCAAATTCCTGCTATATGTTTGATGACCTATGCTGACTATATGCCTCTTTTTCAGCGACTAGAATTTTCTTTCAAATAGCTTTTTAATTCCTTATGGAGGTTTCTTTCTGACTTCTCATTTGTTATTTAAGATGATGCTTTTTAATGTTTTAATTTATGTTCTGATATGAAATTACAGCCTCTTTTGCATAATTTTTTCCTTCTTCCCCAGTTCCAATAGAGGTTGCCTCAAGATATCCAAAATTATTTATCTTGAACTGCCTGGGACAGTTGATATTACAAATGTGATGTTATGCATAAGTACTGTCAAATATTCCTCTTATACAAGATTTGCTTTTGGCTGGATTCCTTAAATGGGCTATGCAAAAGAGAATTTTTCCTTCATGCAGCTTGAGACAGAAATTATGCAGCCTATAAATAACTTTTTAAAACCCATGAAAACTATGAATTAAAAGAAAAAACACTACTATACCAGGGGCAAGCAAAATTACTGTTTGCTCCCCACCCATGGGAATCCTTTTCCAAGTGCTTCAAGGACATGCAGGACCTGCTTGACTGTATGTATTTATGACTTCTTTTAGCTATATAAGAGAAAAGCGATAACTGACTTATGCTAGACAAAAGGACATCAGTACAGAAAATGTGATTCTTGGATTTTAGGAGTGAAGAGAATCATATGGGTGTACAATACTAAAATCTTCTTGTTCCTTGTTACTCTAAGAAAGGCAATCTGCCAGGGAGCAGTAGCGAAATTCAAGCTGAAGATGCGCAAGATTTTTACAAACGTGTCTACAGGATGTTGTTATTCATTTGCTTTTCTGCCATGAGGACTTTGTGTTGCAACTAGAGCGGAGAAAGGCGGAAAGATGTATTGGTGTAGTCTCATCTTTTATTCTGAGACCCGGGGTTATTTTAGAAAACAGCAGTTCTAGGATAATATTCCTTAGCTAAATGAGCACTTCTACAAATTTAGTTATCAAATATACAGGGTTTAAAATTTAATTCTGATGAGATACATATTCTAAAATCTCTGGTACGTTTTTCCTAAGCCAGAAGACACTTAAAAAGAAGAAAAATAAACAACGCCAAACAAAAACAAACAAACCCCAAAACCCAGACCCTCATGCCATTTCAAAACGTTTGAAGCCATTTCAAATCTTTTCAATGATCCAGGATATATCTTGAAGTATATTGATGATTTCATCCTTTGACTGTTCACGTTGCAAATACCACCAGAACAAGCTATTAGTAAGATCTGAAAGATGATGGGTATCGAACGGGCTTGGCAGTAGAACAATATTCTTCCTGTAAGTGTTCATCATTTTCATGTACTGTGGCAATGGTGTCATGAGAAAAGGGCTGAAGGGGTAGGTAAGGAGAATATAAAGAAGTCCTATTGCTATTTTCTGTGGCATCTTGATCTACATGTAAAAGAGTGTTCCCTGTCTGTACCGAATAGTATTTGTAAGCCCTTCGGGAGAATTATTGCTATTTTATGCATGCTCTGATTTATTTTCATAGAAAAACTTTGGACAGGTGTTTCATGCTGCTGACCTTTGTAAGTAAGCGCTCCATGTTTTGCTGAAGCAGCAGTAAAAGCAAACCATACTTTAGTAAATGCATTTCACCCATAATTCTTTGTTGCTGCACATTTCATGGTGGCATTGATCCAATGTCAAAAGAAGGGATCAATTTAGTTTTAAATCTCTGTGATAACAGTTCAGGATCTGAAGAAGGATAGGACATGCCAGGTGCAATGGCTACAGAAAAAAAACTGCATAAGGACAAGCACAATCTCAAACACTTCAAAAACCATAGAGGCTTGTGAGGTAAGATGTGTGGGGCCTGGCTGCCAATATCAAGTGAAGGTGAAAAAGTAATTAATTCTGAAGTAAGAGGGTCCACATACACAGCTGGATGGAAATGGTTAAACTAGATTAAGTGTAAACAAGTGTTAAAATGGGCCTCTAAAATTGATGTGTCAAAGGTCCGCATGTGGAAGGCTTAATTGATGGGTCCTCTATGGTGCTGACAGAGATATCTAAAGACCCATATGACTTACAAAAAGAGATTACATTAATTGCTGTCTTATGCAGCAATGACAAAGTTCTAAATTTTTTTACTTTTTTCTTTTTCCTCCACAATCACAATATTTAAAGAATACAGTGAAAACGAAGCTGTAGTTGTTCAGCACCCTACCTACCTTTGCTTGCGGAGTGGTGGCGTGTTGCACACCCCCACTCCCCTTCTCCTACATGAAGCAGCACCTTCTATTCCTGCAGAAGTGACTTCTGCTGTTAACAGCAGTAAGCTATGTCGATATCTGTAGAGAAAAAGGCTCAATATGTCCAGTAAGATATGTTTTCTTATAGGCTAACGAACAACTGGTAAGAGGAAATGTCCTGTGGAAAAAGTTGCTCAGTGATGTAGGACAGTGAAAGGGAGCAAATTAGCAGTTGCTGATTTAGAGCACAAGAAAGATGTTACAGGTCAGTTCTGGGAGTAATAAACAAGGTATTTCAAGCTAATTAGGTGAAAAAATATTGGCATGTTTTAATTTCCTGAACAATTAGGACAAATAGAAATGTCTTCTGCTTTCTCTGGAAAACACTTTTTAAAGGACATCATGTTACAGAAAGAATTAAGGTTCTGCAGTAACAGAAATGGGAAGTGTAATAATCAGCTAATTAAACCTGGACAATAGATCCAGCCGTCATAAATAAGACCACTGTCTGTTTTCTGGTTGGCACTGAATAAAATCAAGTACAAAACATGTTTTGAGTGAAGTCTAATTCACTTCCATATAGTGTCCACTTATTTTCTTAGAAAAAAAGGATTTAATAAAACAAAGCACTGGGGCATTGATCTTGTAAACTGGAAAGGGAAATTTCAACAGTGAAATTTTTACAGAGTGCCAATAATCCTTGGGGGAGCAGGCCTCCAGTTGGTACAAATAATCAGAAATTCATTATGCAGCTTCATTTTGTAGGTGGCTTTACAGAACCTGTAGGTTGCCCTTGGGTAGCCCAGCTGCCTAGTCAAATTGTTTCACAAATGATAAAAATGGATAAAATTGTTAGCTGTGTGTTGAGGCTATGTGGAAGGGAAGCATTGCTTGTGTTTGGGATTGAATGTCTCACCCCCCATTTTGTTCTCAAACCCCAAAGCCTCCTTGTGGCAGCCTCATTATTACTGGCCTGGAAGTTAATCTGAAGTGTAACTTTTAACCTCCTTGACTGTGATCAGCTTTCTGCCCTTGCAGGACCGTCAGCTCTGTCACTGTAAATCAAGTGGGAAGAGGAGCAATGCACATGGCTTTCTGTGCTGTATCAGAGCTACCAGCCCTGCTTGGAGGCCCCTGTACTGGGCTGTTTCACTCTTCCTAAATTAATCATTTTACGTTAAGCTTTGCCAGACTGAGTTAGATAGATCTTGTTTTTCACCTTTGAACAATAACAAAACTGGTGCAGTACCAGGAAGGGCAGTGGCTGGGGTGGGTAGGAAGTAAAGAATCATATAGGAAATAATTGTGTAGGAGGTTTTTAAGTATGAGGAAGTGAAAAATAAAAGCCAGGACTATATAGATTTGTGATGAATACATACGTTAAGCTATAACTGATATTTGCATAGAAAATTGATCTATTTTTTGTTTGCAGACTTTGTATCACTGTTCTAATTTGCTATTCTTGTATTAATATATTCCCAAATGTATTAATCCCTGCAGTCTAAACTGAAAGATTAAATGTGAGCAATTCAGAAGGATGGGGAAAATTCAGGCTGCATATTTCAGCGTTTCACATCTCTAGTGTGTGTGAGAGTTTGAGAGATACAATCATCTGGAGATCTGAGCTTTGGTGGAAAACCAGATGACTGTCCAGGAGTTGTGGAGTAGGCATGGGATGCAGGAAAGGAGACCTGTGATTCTTACACAGCAGGTACTCAGGGCTGAATTTTCTCTAGTTCTGGAAACAACAAAATGGCCTGACTTCTCAAATCGTGAAATACTCTTAACTGCCCACTGCAGTTGATGGACAGCTTTCTCTATCTATCCAGAGTGTGCACACTACTGCCGACAGACATTATTTGGGAGGAAGGAAAGGTCTGTGGAAGTGAATGAGTGATATTACAGCTTTTCTTTATTTCTGTGGCTCTGTGTTTCCTCAGAAGTACAGATAGGGGCAGAGGAGAAGGGGAAAGCCTTGTCAGTATGTGCATTACCAGTGAAGCAAAGGGCTGATTGTCTTAAGTGCACTGCTGAAAACAGCAAGTAAAATCAATGGCAACCTTTGGGATTTTCTTTGGGAGGCAGTTATGCAAGCAAATCGCACTTGTTACAGCTTATTAGCACTTTCTCTGATGTGATTGATACTTTCTCTATTCTTAATTAGAAGCTGTTGGAGTGCCTGAGGATGATTTTCGGTCCTTGCAAGATGGGTATGACTAGTACCTTGTAAACATTTAATTAACTTTTTAAAATATGGTGGTCCAAACAGGTGGCCTTCTGAGGGCTGTGAGAGGTTGTCATGTAACTGTAGTTTGAAATAGAGCACTATATAAACAGTAATACAGGCAAAAATATGCCCTAAGAAACAGTGCCAGAAATTGAAGTTATTGTACAGGAGACCTACCTGTATTTGAACCTTGTTGGTTTTCTGGTCGTATGGTGTTACACCCTTGCACAGCAGATCCTATTCTAGAGGCTCTCTTTATAGCTGTTTTCTGATATGGATATGTGGTTTGTACTCACCTATGCATAAATTCTGTCTGCCTTTGAGAAATAAGGAGGCAGTGCCTACCTTAGCCTGACTCGGCAGCTCTTGGGGGGCCCTGTGAAAGACATGGCCTTGACACAGACTTGATACAGCTCAGCTGTAGTCTTGGCAGTCTTTTCAGCACTTCAATTTTGGTGGGTTTTTTTTTTGTGTGTGGTTTTTTTTTTTTGTGTGTGTGTGTTTTTTTTTGTTTTTGTTTTTTTGTTGTTGTTGTTGTTGTTGTTTTTTGGTTTTTTTTGTTGTTTGTTTGGGGTTTTTTGGTGGTTTTTTTGTTTGTTTGTTTGTTTTTTGGGGTTTTTTTGGGGTTTTTTTTGTTTGTTTGTTTGGGGGTTTTTTTCAGATTTTCACCTTTTTTTTGTTTTTCTCCTTAGCTGTTTGTTGCAATTCAGCTAATCATCACTTGCTCTAGATCTTGGCACAAAGGCCTTTATCCTGCTGTTGAAGTGGTGTGTTGTGAGGTGCCCTGTGATACTCTGATAGGGAGAGGGGATCTTTGATGATATCAAAGAATTTTTACAAAGCAACACCGCAAAGATCTGTGTTGTTTGTACTGCTATTCGCAGGAATATCTGGAACAAAGAACCGGATGAGCTCTTGGGTGCATCAGATCTAAAAGAGGAGCAGCAAACCTCAAAGTTGAAAGCAGAGTGAGGTAGTAAGCTTGATCTGATTACAGAAGTACAGTTTACTTACCTTTTGAATTCTGAGCATGCTTGATCTTTCCTTCCCTGATTCTCAGGATATCATGAGTTAAGCTTCACATGTGGAATCTTGTGCTGCATCACACGCTTCATACACACATGCAGAATTTTGTCTGTCATGTTAGAAAGGGTGCTTTGTTTGGCCTCCCATTGCTTGTACCCCTTTCTTGCAGACTAAGAGACTTGGCCAGTCAGCCAACATCAATAATGGTGAATAATAGATACTCACTGTAGTTATTTCATGATCTGTTTGCACAGACTAGTCACTGAACAATGGCAAATAGAACAACTACGTATCTTGAACTCTTTATGTTCAGTTTATGAGCATCAATGGAGTACTTATTTATGAAAGTAATACAATGTACAAATGAAAAACTTAAGAAAGCAATTAAAAGGATGGGTTTTATCTAGCTGGTGGCTAACACTACGTACAAACAGGTAGCTATTTGTAATAGGCTGTGGATATATCTGTTTACCAATTCCTTATTGTGGCATTTGCTTTATTTTCAGTATGTTGTGGGTGCATACCCGTATTTAATTTCTTAACCTCTTAAAGGTTAAAGATTCTTACAACTATTTTCCCCTGTCACTTACATGGAGATTTCAAGATGGACTAACACGAACCCTAAACTGTTCTGTGTTGTCTTCAGAAAATAGCCAGAAGTGACAACACTTGCCAATTCTTTCCTCTTCCTTGAAAGCACAGTTGTCTGAGGGAGTGCTGCTTTGCGAGGACTTTTGCAACCTTTGTTTTTGACTCCTCTGGAATGTGACACATTGTTTTCACGCTTGCCTAAGAAGGCTTTGGTTGCAGGTTTATCATATACTCCAGGCTCATGAATTATTTCCCTGGGGACTGCGCTGCATTCTTGGTTTGCATGGCGTCTAGTGGCCAGCCAGCACCATTCAATTCCTGTCCTCTTGGCATCCTGTCTTAGAAAATGACCTTCTATTCTCCCTCAGTATCTCTAAGTTGCTATTGAAAAAGTGCCTGCTGTTCAGGAAGAACAGAGGGGTGTCTGGCAAGAGAAAACAGCATTTGAGTCTAGGAAGTTTCAGTGATGCATACACACACAGAGACAGTCATTTCAGGAAAAGCTGAGCTGTTTATGTTCCTGTCTTTGAAATGATAAAGAATACAGAAAAATTCCAAATATGTACAGTATGAAACAGGTGCAGAAGAGCCCAGCGACAAACAAGGGCAACACAGAAACCCCCAACTTTCAAAACACTTCGCATTTTGCAAAGTGCAAATTCATAATTTATTTCCCACATACAGTTGGGCAGATGCCAGGTTCTCTTTGTTTCTGCCTTTTTATTGTATTTTTTAAGGAATTCAGTTTTGAGAGATAAAAAATAAATAATCCCTTTTTAAGAATTCATTGCTAATCGATCTTGCAGATCTCAAATTGTTATACTGTAGACATTAAAACATTTGTAGTCTTGGCAGTATCCCCCCAGAACAATATTTTTAATCCAATATGCACTTAATTAATTATCTTAGTTGAGGACACAAGTAACACTGTTACATTTTCGGAAACAGGTGCCCACTATCTCCTCTACACTAAGGAATGACACTCTAAAACCCACATTTTGCCGATAGGAAAAACTCTTGTTTCCTTTAAGACCTCAGAAAAAACATCAATTGTAATATTTTTTTTTGAATCAATGAGAATTTTCATAATAACACAGAAAAAGATTTCTTCCATTGTACATTCATTAGACTGTCACTCCAAACTTTAACAATGCATTCACAATTGAGAAAATGGAGTGAAAAATTCCTGATCTATTTTGTAGCAGTTCCCTGTAAATCTTATTGTTTCCGCTTTAGCAAGATGGGTAGACGCATATTTAGCTGCAGGCACGCTGTTTTCCATGAGTTAAAGGTGGGATACACACTTAAGTTCCTCGCTGATATGCATCTATCTCATGCAGTCCACCCGGTTTGATATTTTTAACAAACACAGCCTAACTAGAACAGTTAAGCCTGTCTGTAGGGAGGAAAGGAGCAATTTATTCCACCAATTGCAGTCCTGGCTGGGCTCTAGATCTGCAGTTAGAGGCCCTGCTAGGTAGTTAGTGACCCTGAAAGAGCATGATTGGGTAGGTCTCTGACCACAGCCCTTTCGCCCACCTGGAGAACAAAGGGTGTTGGGAGGCACAGAAACATGGTGCCTCTGGCACGGCCGTGTCTCCTCTGAGGGTGCCAAAGGCATGCAGCTCCAGTGCTGGAGCTGGGGATGCCCTGCCTGCCTTCAGCTGCAAATGTGCATCTCCTTCCAGGTGTGGTTCAGCCTTATCAAGGGGTGTTGTACTGGAACTAACAGGATATATTGCTTTAAAGAAAAAAGTTAAAACCAATTAGTTTTTGAAGTGTTTTCTACAATGTTTAAAAACACAACTAAGGAACAGTGCCCTGAAAAACCTTGGCTCACTACCCAAGGGTTTTTCACCAATGTTTTGATTCCAAAAATAGCTCTTGTTGTTAAGGCTAACCTCAAGACAATAGCAAAGTAATGATGATGATGAGAATAAAAAAAAAAAAAAAAACACCTCCCTCAGAGATTAGGTACAAGTTCATACCCTGATTTCTTTTAAATGTAGCCTTTCCCCATCATAGCCTTTAAGGCAATTTGAATGCTGTTAGTGACCAAAAAAAGGTCATGTCACTGGAGCACCAAGATAGACCTTTTTCCTTTATTGTTTTAACACCAGAAAAAAAAATCAAAAAAATGTAAGTTTTTCTTTTCAAATATTTGTCTTCAGCACTGACAAAGCTGATACTAAGAGCCAGAGACTTATGTCCCCATGCATATGCTCTTCCAGTCCTCTCAGTCTCACCAAGTTTTAATCCTAATACTACCTTGATTGTGTTGGACTGGTTTCGAGGTGCGAAAGATCTTAAAACTACAACATCTTTCCCTGGTTTCAGAGGGCACCCTGTTGCTGCTCCATGTCAAGCTGAGGCCTGGGAGGTCTCCTCAGCTTTCTCAATAGCTCCACTCTCAATATTATTCCCAGGTCTTTGCTTCAGACACTAAAAGCCAATGATGAAGCATGCCTAGGTCTGACATGGTTATATGCTCCTGTGCTGATTGTTATGTTAATCCTTTGATTTGGTTTAACCATGTAGGTTTACACTGATTATGCAATAAGCTCTAAGCTCTTCTTCTGGGAATGCTGAATCTAATTGCAGTCAACTATCACCACTTCAGTGCTTAGAAATATTTGTTCTTACAAGTTCTCACAACTTGCTATAGAAACAAAAAAGTTGTGTTTTCTTCTTATTAAAAAAAGAAACAATAAAAATGTCAGAAACTCCTTTTCCCTCTCAGGAAATAGATAGATGTAATTGAAGTTTGCTGGTCTTTTTTTTAAATCTCCTATGACATTTTAATGTACAACTTGAATAGGTACATTAAAAACTTGCATGTAATGTTGCTGAAAAACTTTGGAACAATTTTATATTTATAAGAAAGTCTTTGTTATTTGAAAACTAAACAAAAACAGAAATAGTGTTTCCAAAAGCTGGGGGTGGGTTCAGCTAAAAACTTTCCAGCAGACAGCACAGAAACATCTATAAAGCTTCTTAAAATTTTCTTTTTGATTTAAGTACTGTTAACAATAGGAGTTCAATGATCCCTAATTATTACTAAAGTCATTGCTTTTTGGAGGGCAGGCATACTCAGTGAAGAGAATACCTGAGACATGCTGCAATTTCTTCCCAAAACAAAAGTTTGCCTATCTGATAATGATATGATTTTTTAATTTACTATAAAACACTGATGAATTAAACTGTTCATCTGAATTTTTAAAATATTTGAAATCTGGGAGATTCATTGCTAACTGGGATAGATAACCTAGTTGAAATAGATTACATTGGGAGACTGATGATGTCAATAAAGAAAAAAAGAAAAGCAAGAAATTGCCCAACTGGACTAATACTGGCTCAGCGTACAATAACTTTTCATTCCTGACTAGTTAGATTATGTTTCTTTGCTGGAGCAATAACGCATTCTGTCTCCCCAGGGGCCCATGTCCTCACGGAAGTGTTAACACACATTCCTCTATAGAAGTTCTTGGGCATATCCAGCTTAGGTCATGGTAATTAGAGATAGAAAAGACCTTTTAGGTCACCACATCTTTCTCCCTGCAGTGCAATTTTGTTTCTTTAGGAGGTGTATTTACAATTGATTTGACTAAGCTTTGGAAAAGTGACTCAAGATGAGGCAAATGTTCTTCTCTGTGGAGACTGTTACACATCCAATAGAACACAAGCATATTTTTTGGGTATTTTTTAATGTTTTCTTGTATTTCCTTGCTGCAATTATTTTTTTCATCTGATAGGCATCTGGGAATCCCCAGAAACAATTCTGTTTGGACCTTGTCTGTCATTAGCAGCTTCCGAATTCATCACATTGTGCATTAGCTCACTCCTTGAGTAGACATTTGGTTCAGAGCTCAGCACATGATGCAGACTTCCTTAGCTTTTTATTACTCTGTTGTTGGGCCACTTTGTTTCCTGAAAACTCTTAGGCTGTCCTGGGCTTAAAGTCAAGTTTGGTACATGAACAACAGTGTGAAACGAAGTCAGACCTGAAAGTAAAAATTTTGGTTTGAGGGAGGTTTATGGAGGGGGAATAATGTTTTTCTCTGAGTGCTTCTGCTACTTCTTGTTCACAATACTGTCTCAGTTATACTACAATTACTTGTTAACACTACCTCTCCCCAACACCTCTTTTGACTAGATCAAAAAGCTTGATTATGAGCTAACTTAGTCTGGGCTTACATCACTGTAATTCCATATGGCAAAGCCACAGATATGTTGAAGGCAATAGTGTTTTTTACCTGTTTTCTCTGGACTTAACTTGTACAAGTTGGATGTCCACATTACCATTGTTCCCACATAACCTTTCTTGTATGTGCTGATGTATTTATTTACCGAGACAGGTTTCTTTTTCCCCGCCTTGTTATCTGCATGATGGAAAAGCTTCATCTTCCATCAACTTAAGATATATACCCTTGTATTTAAAGAAGAAAAAGAAATTCCTATGTATTTTTTCCAATAACTTGATGAGAAGGAAGCTGCTTTCGAATTCTAAGTGGTGGTTAATATATAAACAAAAATAATGGAGAGATTTGTTTTTTAAAACCCACATGTTCACAGCTGCCTCTGCTTTATCAGGAGGCTGGACTGAATATCTCCTTAGGTTGCTTCCAACCTGGGTTAGCCCATGAATCCTATGAACCTGTGGCGACAGTGGATAATCTAGATACCTCACTTGAGGAAATGTCAGTAAAAATGTATTTGGTAGAAGTTCATTGTCTGCTTCTCTCTTGCACAGCTGTGTTTTCACAAAGAGCCACAGGATTTTAGAATTAGGTTTTTTTAATAATTCTCAGAATTTATCTCCATGTTTCATTTGCTGTTTTCTGATATCAGACACTGTATGAGACCACAGTTTTGTCACTTGAAAGGTAAATTGCTTGCCAAACTCTTCTTTAATGTCAAACTGTTGCTTTTGCAGAGAAGATGAAAGCTCAAACCAAACAAAAATAAAAAAACTCCACACAAAACCACAGCAAGTTTCAAATAGCATGCAGACGGCCGAGTACCTTACAGACATCCATACTTAAAAAGTCACCTTTTGAAATACCAGCAATTATGCTGCATGAGGCACTAATGCTACTCATGTGCCAGTTGTCACTTTTAAAAAGATGACAATTAGTTATATTTCCTCCCTGTGAGACACTGTGAAGTTACTTAGCATTTTGGGGAAGAAAACATGTTTTCTAAAAAGCATATCCCTTAACCGCCCCCTCCCCCAACCACACAGCTTGGCATTTGTAAATGGCATAGGCTATTCATGACATAAATAAAAGCTCATTTTCTGTCGCAAGTGAGGACTGCTGCCTGCACTCACAGTGAAACCTCACCACTGGAAGAGTACTATGAATATGTACAACACATAGGAGACCATAAAGGAAGAAAGAAAAGGCAAATTGTTCAATAAAAAGTAAGTCTATGTTGCCAGGTCCAGTGTTAAAAGATTTTTGTATCCATTGCACGGAGTTCTGACTCCTGTCCTCACATCACTGTGTTTTTTTAAACACTTCTTAAAATTTCTAAGAAAAAATTCTCTTTTAGGTTCATTGAACTTTTTTGGACAAAAAGAGAGAAGACAATTGAAAATCCGACCCAAAGGCTGTGAAGTAGCATGGGACTTTTAGATGCCTCTTTGATCTCATGTTGGTCTCATCATGTACTCATAGAAATTGAGAGTGCAGAGACAGATTTAGCAAAAAGGTTTGTTTTGTAGGAACTTCCAAATCTCCCCCTGTTATACTCCTTTCTTACTCTGTGTCTGACATTAAAGATGCCATTAGAGATTGAGAAATGGCAGAGTCAGAAATAGAGATGCTATTCTTGGGTGAGGGAGGAGGAACAAACCCAACCAAAGACCTTTCCAAAACGCCAACTGAGGCTTTACATTACTGTTCCTTTCTTCTGCTTTCTAAGTGTGTAACAGCAAATCAGCTGAACAGAAGAACAGGATGTAGGGTCATTGCCAGAAGGGGCAGTAGGTGAGCTGTTTATTGGTGGTAGAGTGCCCTTGCACTAACTAGCTGGTACAGCAATAGCATCCTGCCTCCCATGTCACCTGTTCTCTGTGCTCCACAGCCTTCCAATGGCTGGATGCCTCACATGAGGACAGGCTGAACCAGAGTCTGGATTCATTAAACAAGTTGTCGTTGTGCCATGATGTGTTCTCGCCACTGTTCCTTGAGAAAGAAAAGAAGCCACAAATGGGAGTATCTGCTGTTCTGGCCTTTCTCAGGAGCTCTGTCTTGTGCGAGTCTAATGTTAAGTAATTTTTTGCGCCTCCCAGATTTAATTACAAGCATATTCAGAGCATGAGAATGAAATAGCTAGCAAAAAGGCCTCCAGTGCAAAACTGATCTACGCCACTCAGTTTTCATTGTGATATGAATTTGATACAGGGACAGATGAATTGTATTAAAAATCATGCTTGGTGAGTAGCTCTCATTTCTTTGCATTAGTGACACTAGTTTTAGCAAAATGCAATCTGTTCTGTGTTCCTAAAGACCCACAAAAAGTTGCTTGGGAAAGGCAAACTAGGTATTTGTCTTACACAGAGTCAAATGAAATATGGTTGATATTTACTGCTGTAACTTGGTTCTGAAGGTAATTTTTGTTTCCATTAGTTTCCCAGACTTTATTATAGCCACAGCCTTTGGAAGTCAGGGAGGGAATTAAAAAAGTAATCAATCAATCAATAAATAATAAATTAATAAAGGGAGTATTTAAACTTGGTTTTATTAAGAATGAACAATATTTTTTCTTTTAATTTCTGTACTGTTAAATGCCAGGTACAAGTCACCATATGGTTTG
Organism: Cephalopterus ornatus; assembly: GCA_013396775.1. Lineage (NCBI taxonomy): Eukaryota > Metazoa > Chordata > Aves > Passeriformes > Cotingidae > Cephalopterus > Cephalopterus ornatus. The sequence goes on from VZRE01008065.1 coordinate 95,779, forward strand.
ATACCTACTGCTCTAAAATGTTATTACTTCTTATTTGCAGTTAGAGAGGAAATATCGTCATCGTTAGGGGTAGTCACAAGAGAACTTGCATTAAATCAAAGCTAATCAATACTGTGCTTAAAAATGCATTACCTGGGAAAGCAAAACGCATGCTTGGTAAGAGGGATACTAATTACCATTCTGTTTCCAAAGTAAGTTGGTTCTTGCACAAATTTTTTGAGGAATCCTGACCAGATTGTCACCCTTATCTTTTTGAGAAAGAACAAAAATTGTCCGTTTGCTCTATCAGATCTGACCTCTAATCGAAAAATTGCCTGCATCTTTTTCCTTAATGTTCTTTTTTGGGGATTCCAAGAATAGTTGTCTCCAAGGACTTGGCTTCATTTGCTCTGAGATCTAGAAAAGTCTGTTTTCACCACAATATTTGAAACATGTTTAATTCTTGAGAAAAAGATAAATCTTGCCATTTAAATAAACTGAATGTGATTTTTCTCTGGTTGCATTTGTGAAAAAGAAGGTAACCACTCCACTACAGGCACAAAGTATTTGACTAACAATAGACCTATGGGGCCTACAAATAAACAGTGTTTTAAACAGGTTTTGATGGAAGGATCACTGCTAGATTTGAGGATAGCTGGCAACCTTTTCTCTCAAGCTAAAGAGAGATCAAGGAGAGTTATTTAAGGCTCCTCTATACGGAGAAGCTGTTGAGGAATAGACTAGGGGGGGAAGTTACAGAACAAAAGCTGGTATCTCAAGAGAGGCTGTGGTTCTAGGAAGACACCAGCTCTCTCTGCGTAGCACCTTTGGGTCAGCTGAGAGCAGGCTGTGTACCAGACTGTTTTGATGAAGTACAATAGCCATGTTGCAAGCCCCTAATTTTCTTTCTGCGAATTGGGGTGGCATCTTGGTTTAGACTCTACTGCTCTTGTGTAACTTCATTGATACAAAATCTGGTTTCCATAAATAGAGCACAAAAGGCAGAAAAAAGAGGTTTAGACTTTATTTTGCTTCTGAGAAAAGCTTAGGGCTTACTGGGTCGCTGGGCAGAATACAAACAGAAACAACTCCAGCTGAAGTACTCTTAGTGTCCCAGTTTTTCAACATAGCATTTAAAGACAGTGAAAAGCAGAGTGCAGTGGCAAAGCAGTCTTACCAGTAACCTGAATCTCTAATAGTCATAATTAAACTAAACCAAGCAAGGCTTAAACAGGGAATACTATCCATATAATAATTTCCAGGTATTGAAATAATTTGATTAATAAGCCATTTTAAGCTAACGTCTTGCAAATTTTGAATATCAGCATTCATCATTGTGATCCAAGCATAACTACTTCATGCTAACTCCTAAAACAAAACAAAAAAATTACAGGCTGAATATAAAAGTAAAATGGTCTCACTCAATCACACGGTCCAAGATGGGTGAAATGTAAACAAGAAAACAGCCATAGAGAGAGATATGTCAGATCATAATTACTTCTTGTAAATTATCAGACATAAACTTTTTGATCAGTAGAAGGTGAAAGCTCCATTAAATTGCAGGGGCCAAAATTTTGATGTAATTTACATAACTACTGCCAGTGATACTAAGAACAGAATTTGTTCTGCAATTTCAATCTTCTGTGTGCACTTTTGTTTCAAAATATCTGATTGCGTGCATGTGTGATGTTTGTTTCTTCAGATTCTGGATGAGAGTGAAAGGGGAAAAATGTCCAAATACCTTTTTACCTCTCATTATTCTTTCGGCACAGGAAGAACTCTCAATCAATTACAGCATTTGGATCCACTGGCTGTGAGCAGCCTGGCTTGAGGTTTAATTAGATGTGCTTTGTCTGTTCAAAAGGTGTATCTTTGCTGCAACATCATTTACTGCCATGTCGTGGCCAAGGCACACCCATGTCACTCCTGTCAAAATGTCAGTTTAGATCGGTGCAGCGATAGGACTTAATTCAGCTGTCCACATGATGCAGGGTCACTGCTCACAACAAAGGAACACCACTGCTCCAAGCTGGTATGCTGGCAACAGGGCTTGGGAGAAGGGAAGGCAGGAGAAGAAGATTAGTGTGTGTGAATAAAACGAATAAGGGGCTGTAATTGCAACAAATGTGCTTAGCTTGATTACTTGATTACCTCAGTTTTCGGCACAGTATGATCATGTGAACTTTGCGGCCAAAGCTTTACTGAAACAATAGATAGAGCTGTGTGACCTTTATAATTAGAACCATAATAAGAGCACATGACTGTATGGGAATGCATAGCTGAGTGGATGGCCAAAGTTAAAGCCCAGTGGAAACATTTTTTGCATGCATTGATCCAAAGCCCAGTAAAAACAAAGAGAATGAGATGAGGCTCTTGTGCTGGGAATCAGAAGACCCAGATCCTCTTCTGATAAGTCTAGAGTGTTCTGTCCAGACTCTTTAGCTTCAGGTGTTTTAAAAGTAGTCTTTGGCCTATGTGCTCTTCTATTTAAGGGCAATACAAACGCTTTCATTTATGGGTAGAGGCATAGGTTGAGTGACAAGAGTTGAAGTAGAAACAGTGAGTGGCCTGTCCTTTGACATCAGTAGCCTTGTCATGGAAGAAATTTTGAAGTTTCCCTTGTAGGAAGGCTGGGGAAATAGAATGTAGAACAACAAAGTGGGACAGCTGGAAACAGATTGTAATACTTAATTGGTGATTAATCTGTGTTGTATGAAATTTTGAGGTCTAGTAAGGGAAAGGGAATTGAGCAGTGCATAGGCTGGTACAAAAATGAGGGGAAAAACAGATGGAGAGGTTTGGGAACAAGACAAAGTTTTTAAGAGAAAAGATAAAAACAGCAGTCATCCTTGGGGCCCCTATACACATCAAACTGCAAGGCAAAGACCACTCAGATGTATTCTTGAGGTACAGAACTGGAGCATCGTCTGAGATTTCAAAGGTTTAGTGGCAGTGAACTGTTAGAAAAATTATCCTATTGATAGAAAATATTAAAAAAATATAATCCACTCTCCTGTAAAGGGAGAAACCAAGACCAGTGCTTGCACAGGGGAATGCTGTGCAAAACAAATATACAATATGTGCAGAAATAAAAGCTATTTGCAAGGACAGCGAGGCACTAGGGCAGAGTGATAGCTGCACTGTAGGAAAGTGCAATGCATTTCGGACTTGAAAACACTATAGTATTTTCAAGTAATAGTAACATGCTTTTCCTAAAGCTTGGGTCCTAAATGGCCAACAGATTTCTTTCACAAGTGCAAGGTTGGTGAAGAACTGCATCCTTTGTGTTCTTTTCTCTCTCCTTTAGCAGTCACTGCTTGTGGGGCACACCCAAGGTGCATAGACCTGCTCCCCATCGGACAATGGGCAAGTCATTTTTCCGTAGAGCCATGTGCCCATCCAGGAGCCCAGCGCATGGCAGGATGCTCCTGTTGCTTGGGCAGGATTGAAGAAAGCCGCTCTCCTTCCATCTCTACTACGCCACTCCCTTCATTCCTCAAACAGGAATACCCTAATCAGAGAAGTATGCATGGGCTGTTTAGCAAGCGGTCATATCCACTTAGATGAAATTCCAGGGCTGCAGGGATAACAATGGCAGGAAGAGAAGTCCTTAAGCTAGCCGTGAAGTCTGCTCCTAGCAGCACCTTTTTGACAGATGTGGCCTGCTGCTTGCTGCCTCCTGCTGCCTGCTCTTGGAAAGCCCTGGCTGCTCCTGACACTGAGAAGAACCGAAAGCTCATCGCAGCTGGAGTCAAGTGAGGGAACCCTTCCATTAATTATGAAATTATTCTGTGACCATACTGCTTGCCCAAACCTAAATCTCCTCTTTGACAATTTGGGCATTTTAGGTGTTTCATGGGATTTTTGCTACAGCAATGCAAGTGCTGTAGCCTGGGAGATGTTTCTCTATCTGGCTCTGACCCTGAGATGAGGAAGAGGGAGGAAATAGAGGGCTAGTCCAAGTTAGAGCACATTTTTTCATTTCTAACATACTGTGCAGTGCTCTGACTGCCTGACAGTGACTGTATGGGAAAATTCCATCTTATCAATTTGTCAAAAATGCCTTTCTCATTGGGGAATGGGAGACGGCACTGACATGCACAGACAGAGAGCGTAGGAGTGCTCTGTGAACATTCTGATAATCAGGAAACTCCAAACCCAAGTAATTCAGCAAAACAAACCAGAAACTCCTAAAAGGCACCACCACCACTAAAACGAAAGGCATTTTTTCTGTCAGTGTAATGACCAGATCAACCTAATTTCTGTCATGACTGTTTTGCTTGTTGTTTTTTTCCCAGCTGACCACAACAGTGCACTCATGGAATGATGTCCTGCATTGTTTCCTCCGGGTTGTTTCCTTTCCGTTGGCTCTGGAAGCAGCTTGCAACATGTGGAGGTCAGAGGGTCAGACCTGGACCCACGTGCTTGTTTCTCTAGACGTATAGATGCTGTTTGCCCTGAGGAGGAAGTTGCTGCAGCTGTACATTCAGTGGAACATACTTTCACGATGAGTATATAGACACGTCACTAGGGACATATACTGGAGGACACATCGGAATGGCACAGGCTTTGCCTACAGGCTGTGCTTCAAGTTGGTAATGATTTTCTTCCTTATAAGGGATGGTCATATTTAAAGACAGCATATCTGAGTTTCTCCCACAGTCTGGTCTTGCAGGACACTTCAGGTTTGGGGGTTTTTTTCTCTCTTTTCTCCCCGCAGTGTTTCTCTAATATTCTTCCGTGATCTTCTAACACTGTGGATCATTTATCAAATAGCCAGTAATGGCTAAAAGCAGAGGCCCATTGTAGCAGGGACTTGCAACACTTTGCTAGCCATAAATATGATGTGATTAGTAAATATGTTGTGATTGTGTTGAATTACATGGAAATATCAGCTTCAGGATTTGCCAGAAATTCCTTTTTATTTATTTATTTATTTTTCATTATCTTTCATCTGAAATATTTGAAGTGACTTTTCTGTGCTTGCTCAGTTTTTTCTACTCTCTGTTTCAGGACTTAGGGCAAAGTTCAGGTCTGAATTTGTGTCATAGTCTAGAACTGAGACTTATGATGACTAAGTAGATCTATGATTAGAAGTAGAAATGTGATGGAAAACTTGAAAGGCAATTTTCACACCGTGCACAGCATGTATGTGAATTTGTCCTGTCTTTCAGGGCTTTATCAATAAATGTATTGCTGAAGGAAATGTGCAACACAGACAACAACAGGTTGAAGTTCCATCGGTTGACCAAAGTGCCTCTGCTGTGGCCTGGACTACTGATAGCAGATAAGCTAAGGTGATGCTTCACTGGTATTTTATGAACTACACATCAGAAATAAATTCAGTTATTAAGGCAGCAGTTTGAAATAACTACACTTTTTATCTCCCCACCACCACCCCGGCCTTGTGCTTTTCTGCAGTTTTGAATTCAATACAGACTGCCCATGAGCTACAGGCTATATGTATATCTAGTGAGTCTGTGATCCCTATGATTTCGAGGTATTTCTTCTTCAGATAAGGTTTTTCCCACACTGGAAGGCATAGTAATTTTATGTTCCTTCACAAATCCTCATTCAAGCTGACTCTTTCTAAAATCAGAGCTGCATAAAAGCATCATTTAAGGTGCAATTGCACAACCACTGTGCTCACAAATAATATGCAAGTTTCAGTGATACGAGTTCTCAAATATTTGTTTTCTTTTCACTTATACAACAACATGAAAACAGCTGCTTGACTAAATGTTTCACTATCTATTAATATAAACTCTTCCTCATAATGTTTTTCTCTCTTCTATCCCCTACTACTTTCTTATTTCTACTCCACCCACTTCCAATGTTCTTACAAGCTTTTCAAATTGTTCTGCTGCTTTTGGGTTTATTTGTGCTGTATACCATCCATAAAGGCATCTCTGGAACTTATAAGTAGTTTTGCAAAGACAACAGTGGGAAGATAGTTACACATCATATTATTTTTGGCTAGATCTTACAGGAACAATGGCTATTGTTTGGCAAGCTAGCAACAAGGAGGCTGCATTAGTGATGTAAGGATTTAGAGCCTGGGGGTTGTTCCTCGAATGGTTGTGAGCCATTTTAAGGTATGTGTGATTCAACAACACTTGGCAACGCCTGCTTTAAAAAAAAAAAAAAAAAGGGCAAAGAGAAGGCAAAAAAAAAAAAGGAAAAAAAAGAAAAGGGCAAAACAACCACAAACCTGAAACTATGGATAAAAACAATGTGCTGTATTAACATTTGGTTTTTATCTCTTGCATATAATTGTTACATGCCTTGATCAAAATTGCCAACTTTCTGTTTATTTTTCCTCTCCCTGCGATTTTGACTTAATAAGATGGTGTTGGTTGGTTGTGGGATGCCACAGTGGGACAGCACCGGGGGTGTGGGACAGGGGTTGCTTTTGGGCTGGGGCTGCTTTGCACTCACAGATGTGCGAGCGAAATAACGTCAGTGCCAAAAGTCTTCCCCAGTGCTTGAGGAGCAAACGCTAGTGCATCTGTGGGAATTCATGAGTCGGGTCCGGCAACGAAATATTAATTAACACTGTTTACGATGCCGAAGCGACCCCCGGTCGCTGCATCCCGGGACGTCACCGGTCACGTTGAAGTCGCCCGCAACCGCGCGCAGCGCCGCAGCGACCCGCTGAGGGAAGGGAGGTGGCAGGTTCCTGGCATGGGAGGCGGCCCTTCCAGGAGCGCGGGGGCGGCGGGGGCTCCCCCGGGAGTTCCGCCGGCGGCTCCCGCTCCCGCCCGCGCCCCGCGAT
>VZRE01008065.1:102673-157384 GCA_013396775.1 Cephalopterus ornatus
GAGCGGAGGTGCCGGCTTCTGGTTCGCTTCTCTGGGGCGGGGGAGCCCGGCCGCAGCGATACCCCCACTTCAGTGCTGAAAACGGGGGCTACTCGGCACTGGTGGGGCCGCACCTCGAGTCCGGGGGTTCAGTTTTGGGTCCCTCACTGCAACAAAGACATTGAGGTGCTGGAGCGTGTCCAGACGAGGACAAAGGAGCTGGTGAAGGGTCTAGGGAACAAGTCAGATGAGGAGGGGCTGAGGAACCTGGGGTTGTTTAGCCTGGAGGAAAGGATGCTTAGGGGAGGCCTTATTGCCCTTTACAACTACCTGAAAGAGGTTGTAGCCAGGTGGGAGTCGGTCTCTTCTCCCAGGTAACAAGTGGCAGGACAAGAGGAAACAGCCTCGAGTTCACAGAGTATCACACAATCACAGAATATTTTGAGTTGGAAGGGACCCACAAGGATNCGAGGACAAAGGAGCTGGTGAAGGGTCTAGGGAACAAGTCAGATGAGGAGGGGCTGAGGAACCTGGGGTTGTTTAGCCTGGAGGAAAGGATGCTTAGGGGAGGCCTTATTGCCCTTTACAACTACCTGAAAGAGGTTGTAGCCAGGTGGGAGTCGGTCTCTTCTCCCAGGTAACAAGTGGCAGGACAAGAGGAAACAGCCTCGAGTTCACAGAGTATCACACAATCACAGAATATTTTGAGTTGGAAGGGACCCACAAGGATCATCAAGTCCAACTCTGAGCCCCGCACAGGACCATTCCCAACGCTCACACCACGTGTTTGAGAGTATTGTTCAAACACTTCTTGAACTCTGTCATTCTTGGTACTGTGACCACTTCCCTGGGGAGCCTGTTCCAGTGCCCAACCACCCTCTGGGTGAACGATCTTTTTCTAATATCCCACCTAAACCTTCCCTGATACAACTTGGCAATTCTCTCGGGTCCTGTCACTAGTCATCACAGAGGAGAGATGGTGCCAAGGGAGGTTTAGATGGGATATTAGGAATCATGTCTTCGCTGAAAGGGCTGAAGGATTGTCAGGCACTGGAACAGGCTGCCCATGGAAGTGGTGCAATCACTGTCCCTGGAAGTGTTCAAAAGACATGTAGATGTGCCACTTGGAGACATGGTTTAGTGATGGACTTGGCAGTGCTGGATTAATGTTTGAATTCAATGATCTTGGAGGTCTTTCCCAACCTTAATGATCTTAGGATTTAAAGTGTGGTTCTTCCCTTTTTGAGTCACACTTCCACAATTGCCCTTCTCTCTGTCCATATGTAGAAATGTCTGATGAAAAGAAATGCTTAACCATGGAGCTCCTCTTCTTATATACACACGTCCTCATTTCCCACTTGGGCAGTGATGCCTGGGCACAGTGAGCCCTGCTGTGGATGAGCCATGAGTGCATGTGGCTGTCACATAACCACAGCCTGTGTGAGCTCTGACTCAGCACTGAGACTGCTCCCATGTTATGGGGAGTTCCCACTGCTGTCCAAAGCAGGGAAGGGTGCTTCATGGGACTGAAAAAGGACAGCCCCTTGTAAGCCTCTGGGTGAGAGTTCCACCAGCAAGGCAAAATGTTGTGTTGCCTGCTCAGTGCCCTCTGCCAGGGGAATGGTCACCTCCAAGCCTGGGACCAGCCACCTCTGCAGCACAGAGTTTGTAAACTGGGGGCCTGCACTCTTCACCGATGGACCTTTGCCTGTGTGCACATATCGTGTGCCTGCACACATCCAGGGGATGCTGCTACCAGAGCTTTTGATCCTGATGTGGAAGAACAGCAACAGAAGGAAAACCTGGAGTTTCCAAACACAGCCAGAAGTGGTGGTGTATTGTAACATGTGATCTTTTAGCAGACAGATCTGTCTTTCACCTGACAGCTGGTGATGGCATCATCACTGGGTGGTTCCACATCACAAACTTGAATTAACATCTCTAAATGAAAAGCAGGTTTGTGTTGGTATATATTGGTTTCCATCTCCTCTCCTTAAGGAAGGTAGTCCATACCAACAGTGAGACCATATTGTTCTACATATTTGGAGGAGGTAATACTGTTTGTTTTGGGTGTAGAATAAAGCATTATTCTCTTATCTATGTGCTGTTCTCCAGGTAGTGAGGGAAATTACCCTCTCAAGCCTAAAGGAACTTGAAGGTTTGCTTAAATGATTTGAGAACAGTTGATAGAAGGTGACAGTTGAAACACCAAGTATTAAATTTTAAAACTCAGAACTGTTATTGGGCCATATCCTAGAGGTTTAACTCAAACCCTTGCTTTTAAAAGTGACACTAGTGTTTGGAAGTTAAACTGAAGTGTGTTGACATCAAACACCTTAGGTATTTGGTTTGCTTTTCAGAAACATTGAACTCCTTGCAGGGTAGGGCCTCTGGAGACTTAAAAAAGGCAAAAAATCTGCTTTGCAGCTTTTGACCTCTTGTTACGAGCTCTGGCCTATTGGAATTGTATTTGGGTTTTACCTGATTTTTTTTTCCAAATGGTTAGTTCAAGGACAAACAGGTCTTAGCTGTAAGAAGGAGTTTGAGTTCAAGAGCACATCTTGACATTGGTGTTATTCATATGAATCCACCCAGCCAATAACCTCTTCCTCTGAGGTAAAAGGTTATTAACGATAATCATTAAGACTAAATACTAACAAGAAATATTATGAACCCGTACATGAATGTGATTATTTTTTCCAATATTTACTGAATAACTTGCCTGGGAAGTGGGTCTTAGTTTGGCTCTCATGGTTGATTCTAAGCCTTCTCTTACCTAGACCCCTGAGACTCTGGCTAATTTTGTGGCACAAAATATTTAATTATGTGCTCTGCCAAGTGAATACAAGGTCTCAAATTGAATTTCAGTGTCCCTGGGCAACTATTTTAGACGCTTTGGTAGAATGTAAATGCATATTTTCTGCGTGCCAGATTCTGGCTACTTATCCATCAAAGTAAATCCTCAGTAGTTCCACTGAAGCCTTGGAACAATCCTAAATTATGTTATTGAGGTCAGATTGTGACCCTGAAGCTCTTGGCAGGGACCCAAACCAAGAAATTTGTGTGGGAAACAGGGGAGGGAATAAAGTAGCACTTGCCTATGCTTTTGGTGGGAGTAAACTGTTACAAAGGTGTGAGTTAAGATGAAAGCTCCTAATGGTGGTAGATATTGCTGTCCAGCTGTTTTTGCTGGAAACATCTGTGTGTGTGTGTGTGTGTGTGTATGGGATGAGTCCCTATTTTCTGATGGTGCTCTGTCTCGAATAACAACCAATTTTGCTTTTACCTCCCCTTACTGTTCCCATCCCCCTCACTCCCTCTGAAGTAAAAACACTTGATCTTATAAAACAAAAGTCCAGAGGTAGGTTCTAGTTTAGGTGGTTTTTTATCTCTGGTGAATTTAATTCTTCATTTTCTCTCTCTGCCAAATGCAAGTGGCAGGTCTAAATGGTATTAGTTAATTGTGGTTGTCATACTGCAGATTGCACCGTGGAAAAAATTAATTGCTGTTTTCTCGCCCAAGGGCTTAAGCAGCGGTCCCTCCGTCTGACTGGGAGAACATCGTTTCCCTCCCCATTGAGACTGCACCGTGGAGCAGCATGAAAGGATTGCTGTACAGCTGCAATGGGTGAGTGGGCGGGCATCTCATTCAGTAATAACATCTAATTTATACAGCCATGAAAATCTACGGCTATAAATAAACAGTTCTGACTGACTTTGCATACTTACTCAAAATAAAATGATAGAGGGTGATGGACTGGAAAGAGAAATCTGGTGTAAATGTCGTAAAGGGCAGATCCTCACTCAGAGCACCTCAGTAAGGCCTTTTGGAAATCAGAGGGGAAACGTCAATTTGTGAGCAATGACACATGCTTTGGTCCTTTCAGGGCTTCAAGGGCATCAGAGAAAGGAGCAAAACAAACCCAAGATCCCAGCAGTTGTATTCTGAGGACAGGCATTCCTGATTGCTTTCCTAAAGTGCGTGACTGGAATCCACCTTCTCTCCATACAGGATGTAGCAGAGAGCAGTGCCTCTTCTGAGCCCTTTCCAGAGAAATGAACAACCTTCCCCCATGATTCTCCTCAAAGCCCTAGTTTCAAATCCTCCTTAAATGCCCTGTAGTCCAGCAGCACAGTCACCACATAAGATCCCAAAGGTACCCTGGTGTGAGGAAGAGCTTAGGGTGAGATCTGCCATTCACCTCCTCTGGTTGGAAGTGGAAAGACCTATCCCTCTGTTCTAGGGCCCAGACTTTGTTTTGAGTTTCTGACATTTAAACTGTTTGTACTGGACTATCAGTACAAAATAGAAGAATTTAAAAAAAAAAAAACAAGAGAGATAAAAATACACAGCAAACCTGCACTTTCTCTTTTTCCCTAATTCCCTTCATGTTTTTTCTTCTGTCTCTCCAATATATTTCCTTTGACCAGCATCTTCCAGCTGAATTCTCTCCGTGTTCTCCTTTAGAGTCAACAGGGAGGGGTGTGTTTGTGTGTGGGGACCTGTAACTGTTTACATTCCCCTTGCAAAGTGAGCTAGAGCGAGTTATCTAGATAAACTGGGAAATACTGAATGCATGCACGTCTTTCATTGAGTTAACTTAGTTCACAGTCTAGGCCTAGTATGTTAACTTCCCAGATTAGAGTTTTTATCAGGTGCTTGGCATATGAGAAGAACAGTCTTATGTATACATATTATCTTTTTATTGCTCACAGGCAGCTTACATGTGTTTCGTTTTTGCTCAGCTCCAGCAGCATTCAAAAGATGAAAATAACACCTCGGTGAACTGCATGCACAGTAGCTCTAAGTGAGGGTTTTGGCAGTGAGAATGGAGTTAGACATTTAAGTACTGCAACTAGTTTCAAATCCTCTTTAAATGCAGGAATAATAACAAAGATTTTTCTTTTTCACACTGACCATTATGGAACGCTTATGTACTGTCAGGTTTGCCTGTTTATTGGAGTTTGCAAGGCAGATCTCCAGTGTTTTAGATGTTAACAAAATGTTGAGGCTAATAACAGAAATCAACTATTTTGAGGAAGATTAGTAAACATGTGAATGGAGTATAATTATATGGCAAGCAGCTTTATGTTAAACAGTGCTTTAAATTAACATGCTTTCTGTCAAAGCAATCATACAGTCAGTATAATTAGGTTACTTTTGCTGTGAAATTAACTGAAACCAAGAAAAATGAAGAAAGTGTTGCTTTCAGATTTCCTGTTAAAATGGAGGGGAGATATTAAGCATATTAATATTACAGAAAGTTTCTTGTTAGAAGAACTTGGCTTCATGGTGAACTTTCTGAGCAGACATTTCTAATTACAGTCCTTGTTAGCCCAATTTGTTATCTAGCTAGCTTGGAAGTCACAGCACTGTTAAAATTATCTCTCCTCTTAATTTTTTCCAGACTTGATGAAGGGCAATCCAAACAAGAGTTGGCTTGCTTTCACAGGTCTTTTAGAGAGTAGTGCCAAGCTCATGAGGGAGTGCATTAACCAGTGACGAGTTTTAACCATGGACACATCCTCGTGTATATTGTGCAAGAGATGAGAAATCTGTGTAAACAGATGAACACAATTTTCTTATTCATAGTAATTTCAGAGTTATCATGTGAGAGGCAAACATTTCATATTTTCCACCAGTTTTCCATATGTCTGATGTCATAATGGCTTCACCAGAAGCTGCAATGCATTGGAGAAAGGATTTATCACAGCTGCATTTATTTTCCTCTACTTCATGGCTTCAGCATTCATGGAGAGATTGTTTGGCTTCAAGAGAAGGATTCACTTGCTTTTCCATTTGTGGTCCAGTATTACTATTGAATCTCCTGTTTGGACACAGAGGAGAAGATATTATTGGGGGAGGGGGTGAGGATATACAGGGTAGGGGAAGGCCCATTAGGAGGAGGATGTGGACTGGGCCCCTGCCTCCCAACATCCCCAGGGAACTCTACCCATGTGGGAGTGGGAGTAAACTACGAGTGCGTGTCTTGGAACAGCTGCTAATGCTAAAGTGCTGCAGAAGTCAAATGAGCCTGGGATGTCCCCAGCAAGTAACAGATTACTCAGCTACTGAGGAATGATTTGAACTGTACCATGGGCTGCATCCATTGAGAATAATTGTGTTTTGCCAGTGGGAGAAAGTATCTGCCACCAAACAAACCTAGCTTGGGGTAAGAGTATGTGAAAAAGTTTAAAAATAAAGCTTGTCTGGAAAGGCAGCAGCATCCCTGCACCTAGGATGTCTGGAAAATCATCACGTGGCTGGTCAGGACAGCACAGGACCTACTGAAATCCCACAGCTTTCTGAAGCACCAGTTAGGGACTAGTTGTGCTCCTGTGGGGCACCCCATGTGGCAATAATCAAATATATTTGGGTACCTTATCTAACACAGTGTCTCAGCCTCTCTTCTTCCTTGATGATGATGATTCACTCACAGGTAACTCTCTTAAATGTTTTTCAATGTCCCTAGACCTCTGAGGCTCTGAAACACTAATTGCTGCGTTTTCTTTCTCTCCAGCCTGCATAGTATTTAGCGATTGACCTGATATGGAACAGAATCTTGGCATTTATTCCTTCCCAAATGATCCTGTATTTTGTACAGACCAAACAGATATTTCAAAGATGGAGGAGAGGAAAAAAAAACCACAAATAAATAGCCTCTTAGGACAGGGCCAGCATGTTAACCAGCACCTGTTAATGTTTGGCCTCCACTGATGAAATCATAAGCCCTGGGTTCCCAGAGCTTCTGATCTGGTCTGCCTCCAGTGGATCATCAGATAAGCTTATCATCGAGAGCAGGACATGTAACAGATAGTGCAGATTTCCTTTAAACAGCCAGTTGTCTCTACTCGAAGGGTGAGCTGCAGCTTGGGGGAATGACAAAGATGAAAGATATGCCATCACAGGTCTGTGGCACAACTAGGATGACTGGATGAGACCAAAGTAAATACTCATATTTGCAAACTCTGGGATTTAAATCCTCTTAAATTTGAGTTCCATTCATCACCAGCAATATAGTGAAATTACTGATATAAACATTAGTTGTTCACTGAAAGGAATAAATAGACCTGGATTCTTTTTTTTTTTTTTAAAGGCATGATACAACAAATTAAGATATCTTCTGGAAATGGGTTTCAGTTTAAGAATCTCTCCTGGATACTGCAATAACTAAGAGTGTAACTAGTGTCTGGAGTGATAACTAACTGCAGAACATCAGCATTTTAACACGCATACAAAAACCGTTGTTCATAAGCCTGTACCAGTACATTGGTAACACAACTTCATACCCCACACAGTTGTCCTTTGCATCCCTTTATTTGCCGTTTGGGATTCTGGGCTGTTCAGAAGTCTCGTGGGCTGCTCAGAAGAATGAGAGCATCAAGAATTCAATCTCATAGTATTGCCTTGCATTGCAGAGATTTATGCAGTGCTACATAGGCTGGATTTCCCAGTAGCTGGCTATGGGGTATTAAGAGAGCTTGGTTTCAAAAGCACATAAAGACAAAAATAAAACTCAGAGAAAATAATCAGTTTCTAAACATGTTACATGTTTCTGCATTTAATGCAAAAGTACTGCAAAAAAGAAGAGGAAAACCAAGTTAATGAGAAGATTGCCCTGTTTCTCTCCCAAAGGGCACCTAGGGATGAGCATTTCTCTGGACTTGGTAGAGGCGTTGTGGCTGTAAAATCTCGCAAGGGGTTTGCCTGGTATCCGTCACAAGGCATTTCAATCACTGGTGGAACTGGTAGTTGTTGCTAGCTATACCTTCCCTCCACCTACATTTCAAGGTATTGAAATGAAGCAGCTGATGAATGTTTTGGTTTGTTTTTTTGTTGTTTTTTTTGTTTTTTCAGATGTGTTGGAAGAAAAATGAATCTGCTCCATCTTCAAATGCTGGTTCCAGAAAAGAAATCTCAGTTGAAATGTTGCTCTGTCTGATGTGGAGAACTTTGATCCAAATATCTCCTAAGGATCTGGTTGCCTCAACAAGAACAAAACCCGAGGGAACACTGGTTTGCTTTATTTTCGAGGATTCTAGTTTGACTGGTCAAAGTAACATGAGATCAGTTGCTTGTATGATGTTTTCCACACATCAGGAATGGGAGAAGCTATCACATGGTTGATCTTTGGTACTCAGACCCTGCAGCCAAATTGTTGGCTGAGGTAAATTTGTGGCAGTAAAAGAATCAGCTCATTGTTTCAAATTATTCTCTTTGGAGTTTCTGTATTGCTCAACACTGTCTTGTACTCTAGAAACTCTGGGATTTAAAACAAAAAGAAGTCATTAGTGGTACTATTTTCTGTGCCTCTCAGGCTGTGCAGCTGGGTTGCCTTAGTTACCACCAATCCAACTGTGCAAGGGGAGGGAGAGGCACATGAGAGATAATACATTTTTAAAACCTCCAATAATGTATGAAGCAGTTTGTCTATAAATAATAAAATTAATTTAGGGTATGTCATCTTTTGGTTGTTCTGAAAAGGAAAAACATAGTTATATTATTCTACAGTCTGGATTTTCTAGCTCTCAGAAGTGATACTGTATCTTTTTGGTCAAGCACAGGACATGGCTTTAACAATTACTTGCTTGAAGCAGAAAGCTGCCATCTGTAGTCTTTGGAACAAGTTGGAACTAACTAAGTGTGAAAAGGAGTAAATATTTATGTAGCTGGTTTTAGGAAAAGTAATCGTGGCTCAGAGTTATAAGGGAATGGGGAAGAGTCCATAAGAAGCATGCTATGCTGTGGGACAAGCTTCATTTGCAGCCTACAGTCTGCCACAGGATGTATGTCCAGCAGGAAATCAGGCTTGCCGCTCTGGTGGAGCTATTTGTTAATTATTTCTTGCACCTTCGAGTAAACACATCTGGGCACAAACTCAACAACCGTTGTTCTTTTGAGTGGGAAAGAAAGAAAAATAAGCAACAGCCCTGGAGTTTTTTCCTTTGGGGAGAATCCTGGTGCCAGCAGCCAGGGCAGGGTGCTCTGCCTCATCAGATCCCACTGGCATCAGGTCTAATTTCTCGGTGGCTCCAGGTGTTATTGAAGAAGGTGTTTTCAGATGTGCCTATAAAAACCTAGTGGATAATTGCATTGCTCTGTATCCCAAACTGTGCCTTTGGGGGACTGAGCAGGAAGAAAAGAGAGATCAAAAGTGCCCTTCCATGTACTTTTCGGGGAGGGAGGAGGTGGGCAGAGTAGAGAGAACAGAAAGATGAAGAGGTCTGTCCTGTACCACCACAGATAGTTTTACTTGGGGTGGGGGGTTGGTTTTTGTTTTGTTTTGTTTTCTGAAGGGTCATTTTAACTGCATCATCTGCCTTATTGTGATGGGAAGGTGAGACAGGAAAGGGTAGGATGAGAAAAAAGTACATGGAGCCATTTTTTCCGGGGGGAACAAAGTCATGTTGGAATTGTGTCTTCATTCAGTTTGCAGCTCTTTTTATTCTGGCAATGCTGAGCCAAAGATTTGTCTCAGTGAGGAACATATTAAGAATCTGGCACACTGTAATTTGGAATAGCTTCCCTGTGTCTGTGCTTCAATGCTTATTGGGAACTTGTTATCGACACCAGCTTAAGAAAGTCCTACCCTTCTCTTGAGTGGACACAGCTGGGAAATGAATTGGGAAAAAGACTTTGCACCAACATAGGGAACTGTAACTCAAGGGAAATATCTTGCACATGGGTGAAAACACCATGTAATTGTTAAAGCCAGAATTTTATGGCTCCTTTGAAAAATATCAAATATGCATGGAGAGGCAGACCCACCACACATAAGAGGCCTCCAGGGATCACAAGAGCACACCAAGTATCAATGGACAATATCGTGTAGGCTGTGTTTATATACATATTCTGGGGTTGCATTCATGCTACCACAACTGGGGGTGCTTTTCAGCCTTTCTATGTGCACAGAAAAGTGAGTCCTTGCCCCAGTTTATTTAGTCAGCTCTTCAAAATGTGTTTTTGGAGTTTATTTGATGTCTGCTTGGTATGCCCTTTTGTCCAATCAATTAACACACTGGAAATCAAATTATTTTAATTTTGAATATCTCCAATGTATACATCAGGCATATTCTAGGCCTGAAATTACTATACTCTGAGATGGAAAAAAATCTGATACCTACATGTGTCAGATATCTCATATAAAGACTCATACCTTCTTGTAGTGATGATGTGATCTTTGATTAGTAATGGTTACTATTTATGTGATACATCTTAAACCGGAGCTAGTGCAGAAAGGCTGCAAATCTGTTTTCATTTGCCAGCAATCCTCATCTCATATCATGTTTATGCAGAATAGAATGCAGCCAGAATTTCCAAATGTTGACATGCAGACCAAGCATCTTATTTGCAAAGGTATCAAGCGGTGAAGTTGGTTATTCAGCACATTTGAAAGTCAATCTGCTGCTTTTAGGTAGCTGAGTATGGATGGTGAGAGACTAGCTACAGACACTCTACTTTGGCTTGACAGGCATGTGAGACTTCACAAAATGGATCAGGCATCAAATGTTCCCTGAGAACAGAGGGAGGTTGTCTTATTTATTTTCAGAGGTGTTTTTGCAGTGTTTTTTCTTTCATCAGAAAGCCAGTTTAAGAAATTGCAAATGTTCACACATTTGTCCTAAATAAAATACACACAATTTTCCTGACAGAAACACTTTCATCCTCAAAAACTTAATCTTGAATGAAAAAGGAAAGAGGAAATCAGAAGGGATAATAATGACAATAACAACAGTAACAACAATAATGATAATATCCAATGCCAAATCCCCAAATGTGCTTCCTCAGTTCTTTCTTTCCTCCAGCTGTTGAATGTGTTCTCCTAAACTATTTTTTTCACAACTGCCCATTTGTCCAAGGAAGCTATCTTTCATTTTCCTTAAATCACTACCAGTTATACCACTACCAAAGCAGAAGGGAGAAATTCTCCAGAGTTTGTAAAACTTTCTGAAGTGCTGTTTTACTCATGCAGCTGCTGCCATGATGCTTTTGCTTGAATACTGTAGTGCATTTATATAAATTGTCAGTAAACAGTGCTATTCCCTAGTCTGACAAACACCACATGATGCAGGTGTAAGAGTTGTAGCCTGGAAGACATGGCTTCTCTGGACCCTTCTTTGAGTAGGAGTTCAAAACCAAGAGGTGCTTCTTTAGCCACATTTGAGAAAACTGGCCTAGCCTTTTGTCTGGTAGGGTTGGGATCCTTGCTCCAATTTGTTCTTCCTTTGTTAGCAAGTGGACAGGACCTGGCAATTGCTATCAGACACCCAAATACCATCACCCCCTCCTTCCCCGCCAAGTGTACTAGTGCCCCCGTCGTCTCTCTGCCTGCCTAGGCAATCACAGCAATTCATTTCAGATTTGTTTTCACATGGATAGAAGTAATAAACAAAATTTGGACTGACCCCATATCATACGGTTGAGGAACTCTCCAAAGTTGTAGAAAGAGACGATGACAGCAAGGCTACCGGCAAAAAAGGCTGCTAGTCCAGGTGGGCTGAACAAAGCAAAGAGAGGATATACCCACTCTCCTGTTACAGAGTAAATCCACAGGACCCTAGGAAAGGAAGGAGAGAAATTACCTTTGGTTAGGACCATTCAGTTAGAAGAACCACTTCACAATTTCTAACTCCTGAAAGGCCAAGAGTCTTGATACAGAGAAAATTAGTTCAGCTGTCGATACATCTCCTCAGCACTTGGGCTATTTGCTGTGAAGCACACTTAAGCTGCTGATAAATTAGATGGGTTTCAGTGCAGGTTGAAATGCACAAAATGTTTTGCTGTCGCCCTGGTGGCATTGGCTATTAACAGCAGTAAAATAACACTAAAACAGCAAAATGCTCCTGAACAAGGATGTGCACTTATATATGTTAAGTGAAGCTTGTTCAAATAAGCTCTCACATGTGTTTGCTCTCTAGTTACAACAGCTTTTCAGTCCCTATCCAGATCTCGAGGGCTTGTGCAGACACAGTGCTGTTTCTCCCTGCCTTAATCCTGTTGCTGTTGACCACTGTTTTGAGGAGTGGAAAGAAGTTTTCAGGAGAAAAGAGGGCAAGGGCATTTCTTCAGCATCTTTTCTCTTGGTCTAAGAGGAGGAAGAGAGGAGGAATGGGTAGGTAGGAAACACATGTAGCTCCTTCACTCCTTTATGCCAGAACTCTTTGTAAAGCATAGTTTGGAAAAGAAGGAAAAGGAAGAAGATTAAAATGCCTTCTTCATAGTGCCTCTTTTCTTCTACTTAGGCCCTCTCTTTTTGCCTTTTTCTTCTCTCAGAAAACATGTTGTAGTGCCTGTCTGTTCACTAATACCATTTTCATTGTTTATAGCTCATAAGAGTGGTGGTTAGAAAACGCCCGAACTTAAGAATATAAAAGTGGTCTTTATATATTAAATATATGAAAAAATAAAATATTTGTTACTAAAATTGTTTATATTTGTATTGAATATGTAAAGAATATAAGAAATAGCGCTGGTCTCCAGTGATTGCTGTAACATTGTGTTATTCTAACAATGGGTGGCACTTCCCTAAAACAAACCTTTGGGTCTGAAAGGTACTAAAAGGTTTAATTCTTGAATAAAACCCTGCACATGTAAGGCGAATGCCATACTTTCCACCATCAGTGCTAACATGGGAATGCAATCCCACTCTTTCTGATGGCAATGAGCCTGCTACCTTACGCTGAGCATCATTCCTCAAAGAGAAGTGACAAACAGGCTACCCTACTATCCTGGAGCTGTGTCCTGACACTGAGCAATGGGAGAATTCTAAGGATAAAAAAAATGCCTGAAAAGATGATTCTTCCTTTCTCTAGTTACAAAAGGAAAGAGTGGGGCACTAAAAAGGTGGATTTTTACCTTGCCTGTAGGTTGAGATTTACTAATCCTCTTCAAAGGGATAGAGTGGAGAAATGGAGGGGATTGGTAGTGGAGCTGTCTGGACTGAGCACAGAAATGTTTAAATATAGAAACTCATTTTCATGATTTAAAGTTCTTTCATCAAACAAACAGGGCTGTGAAACACATAAGTAATTAAAAAAATAAAAGCCTGCAGCAAAGGCCACTGAGAGGCTGAGCAGAAATACTGAAGACCAGGTGCTAACTGGAGCCTGTGCAAATGTCAGCATGTGTTCTTCACTGCACAGGACTACTCTTTCCGTATTGTGTCTCAAACAGTAAAAGAGAGAGTGAAAACTGCATTTATTTTATATCATGAGGAGCTGGATTATCTTGATGCAATTTGGCCGGCTGGTGTATCTCATATGAAGCACTCCAACCTGTGTTCTCAAACCCAAATAAATGACTATGCAGGGTATTCAAAGCTACAGTGAAACCCTGCTCAGAGGCAGGTGCCTGGTGCAAGCCATCACTGGTGCTCAGTTTCTCTTCTACCTTGCAGAGACCAGCTCTCAGCCCATCGGCACTGCAGCGATGGCAGTGACAGTTCAAGGAGGGGCTTTTAGGAAGGACTCTGTTGCTTGTGAAGCATACAGTGCCTCAATGGAGCTTTTAAATCAGCAGGTTGCAGCACCAACAGTAAAATATGTACCTATGTCAAGATTTCAGTGCACAGGCCTGAAATTCTTTCTGTTAGTTGAAAGCTGTTGTCTGTGGTTGCAGGGAATCAAGAAGAGGAGGCCAGAAGAAAGCAGACAGGAGGTTCCTTGCTGACTTGGGAGCAGTATTGAAGTCCTAATATTTTTATCCAGTCATCAGGGCCCTGGCACACAGGGGCCAAGCATTCCAAGTACCACCTTCCACTCAGAACCCCGGCAGCACCATGCAGCACCAACACACAGAAGATACTAGGAGGGCTCAAACGTGTTGATGCTTGTGTTGATCTTCATCCTTTGGTGGGGACTCAGATCCTGATATGAACTGTGTCTCCTGAAGGGTGAAATTGCTCAGCTAATAGGAAATACAGGGCACACATGGCTGCACTAGTTGCTGGAAGAGCACTCTGGTCTCATAGACAGTAAAACCCAAATGTCAGAAGACAAGCAAAACAAAGCTGGTGTTAAGCAACTGCGTAAATGAGAACATAGAAAAGGAATTTAGGAAGCCGTGGTCGTAATCCTATTAGGCTCTGGGCTGGATTAGGATAAATGGCTCCTAATTTGCTTATGTAATGTAACAGTGAAGTCCCCTGCTTCCACAGTCTCTCTTCCACAGACTCTGATGGGTTTCAAGTCACACGTGTGACTTTCATCTGTGCAGTTCATTTTCTATTCCAAATTTTCGTTCAGTGGGCTGAAGGTAGTCTCTAGCTGATAGTGAGGACTGGTGGGCAGGAATGGGATGGATGAGTTCCCTCACAGTCTCAGTGACTTCTCAGAAATCTTTGCATGAAGACAGGTCACTTCCCTGCTGACCTGTATCCTCTTTTTGTTGTACAAGTTGTTCTGGATCCTCCACACTAAGGCCTGAATGTTTCCTCGGTTCTGTAAAGTGATATCACAGCATACCCTGAAATAATATAGACCCCTTCCTGAGCAGAGTCTCAACATAAGGCACCCTCAGAGTGTTTTGAAGTGTTGGCAGCTGCCCATAGTTATATGGAGTGGCAGTGCCTCCAGACCCCAGTGCTGCAGCTGGGATGCAACAAGCAGGAGCAGATGCAAACCCAGCTCCAGGGGTGCATGACACACACACAGGAGGTAGACGGATAACTATGGGCAGGAGTGGTCGTGCTGATTAGATATAATTTATCCTGTCAAGCTCGTTCTCCAACAGGTTGGGGATCAGCTGTGGTACATTGTCAGAAATGTAGGCAGTGTCCACAGGTGGAGTGGGAGGTGCTTGTGGAGTGGATGCCTCCTGGCTACCCATTGGTTTGCACCTGGCTCTGAGTATCATTTTCTGTCTCGGGCTTCTAAACCCAGCCGTGTGTCCCTGCCAAATACCAAACTGAGTTTTACTTCTCTCCTGCTTCCATGACCCCCAGACCTTTTGAGATTTGGTGTTTTTGCAGTGAGTAAGAGAGCCAGTGGAGGTAAATGTAATGGTACTGGTAGAAATAAAAACTCTGGCCCAGCAGAAATAACTCAGGGTACCTTGGAGTTTATGGCAATTTAGTTGCTTTTCTATAAGAGGCCTTAGAAGAGCAGGAGATAGTATGTAAGGTCTCAGTACCTGTGTTGTGTTTGAAGAAACCTGCTCTACCTACATCTGGAAATAGTTTCCATGGGTCTCAGCTGAAGTTTAAATGATTTCTCCACAGAACAGACTGTTGTCTTCCATGTACCTGGGCGAAAACTTAGATCTAAGAACAGCAACTGGCCTTGTTTTACAAAGTAGATCACTTGAAGAAAATGTTTAAAAATATGTAATTCTTACCAACTGATATACAGAAAAGCGACAAATCCCAATAGAATCAATCCCTTCCTCTTTGCTGGGTAACGGTGCGGCAAGGCAAGGATTTCCAGGAGAGCAAGTGGCAATACAGCCGTGTGCTAAGGAAAAAAGAGAGTCTGTCACTGACTGATTGCAGTGCCTCACCTTCAGTTATTGCTGATCACAAAGCTCAAGCACCTGCCCATAAGCAAAGACTATTTAACAATACTGAGTATAATTGTATACAAATGTGCATACTTGAGTTTTTTCATAGTGAAGAAGTACCCCTACAGTAGAGAGCACAAAAATTTTCTTGTTAGTATGATGTAAAAGGTACTGTCATTTGGTTTGCCTGTAGCATGATCTGTGTTACTTTATAATAGGTGAGCTCTCCTTTTGCATTTTGTAATGCAATTATTTCTTTGTTAATTCCCGTTAGAGTACAAAAGTTATTGAAACCTATTGTAATGTGCACTTGAGGATGTAAAAAGCCTGCTCCTTGAACTCATTAGGCAACTGTTGAATTGCCTTCTTGTTCACTTCTAGTTGTTATTGTATTTTATATATTGTCATTTATTACTCACTCCAGTGCAATTGCAGTGTGTTGTGCTTCTCTTTGTAAACTGAAAAATGGGGTGGTAAACATATAGAGGACTTCAGCTAGCTGTGATTGAAGATGATGAAGGAACTTCAAGCAAGCTTATTCAAGAGTTAGAAAGGAGTTAGCTTGCTGGAGAAGCACGTTTTAATTCTCCTTTTTTTTTTTTTTTGGTCATCAAAGACTTTGTATTGTATTAAGCAGCTTCAGTTTCAAGGACTTTTATGATAACTATCTGAGCACGGAGGATTTTCAGCACTGTGCAGACAATTTGGTGGCACAGACTGTTTTGTGGTGAGGAGCTGCCTCCAAGAGGGATGCTCCTCACTGTGGGGATGTTGGGAGCACAGCAGAAGGCCTTCTGGGCTCAGACGTTGAATGGACAATGTTGGGGCTCTTGGGATGCTAATGCCTCAATTTGTTGACTGATTTGCACCAATTTTAGAAAATAGTTTGTTCTGGTGAAATTTCCCCACTGAAAGGTTGGTAATATTCCCTGTGCGAGCAAACAACTTCAGGTTGCAATACCTAGGAGAGATGGCTTAAACAATCTTGAGGAACAGCACAGCAAAAACAGTCAATGGGATGCAACAGGAGAAAACTATGGCAACAACTGTAGCTGAATAGTTGGTTAAATTCCTATTAATTAAGGAAATATTTTCACGGGTGGATAGGGGGAGGTATGGGAGGAGGGCAACAGAGAAAGATAGACTTTTAAACAGAAAAAACCATGAAACTATGGATTTTTTTTGTATTTTTCCCTAAAGGCACAACCTGCTAGGTGTATGGTATGAAGTTTCCTCTTGTCCCAAGGAAATGGTTCTAACACTTTCAACGTACGTATCTGTCAGAGACTGTGCTGAGTATCTGATATGATAGTATGGTGTCAAAGTTTTATTGCTGTATATTTATAATATAAATTGTCACAAATACGCATTAAATTCTTTAGATGCACATTGAGCTATATATAAATATATAAAATATGCATAAAAACAATCTTTACATATTTGTTTAAGAGGCAGTCATCCACTTTTGTCTGCTGCTGCAAAGTGACAACTCCCTGGAAGCTGCAGCTTCAGCCCTCCCAGCACCCCTGGGAGATGCTATTCATGCCTGGCTGTCCTACTATTGAAATAACCCTTTCACCCTTGTTATCATCAGAGAAAAGAGATAGAAAAGATTTATTTGATGTTCCAGTTTTTCTCACTCACTGGCATTGAGATTTCCTCCGGTTCTCTTTCACAAAGATATTCTTCAGCTCTACAACCCGCTTAGTCGATCGCATAGGTCTTGTATCAGTACAAGTGATTCCTGAATTCGTCATTTTTCCTTTGTGGATATAAAGCTTTTTTCTTTTTGTCCACAATTCCTTCTCATGTACACGTCCACCCCAGGCCAGTAACCATGTGGGGAAACCTTCTCTTGCGTTTCTGCTGTTCCAGAGTCTACTGGTGGTTTCATGCATTTCCGCCAAGCCAAGTTTGTCCATTAACAGTAAAATCAAGGAGGAATTTCTGTCGAATATCCGAGCATGTTTACGACAGCAGATGCGTATTTATACAGCAGACACCAGAGGAGCGCAAGGATGGCTACAGGGTGCAAAGCCTGCCTTTTGCCTACGTCACAGAGTTGGATTTCCACACGATTTCCCTCTCACAGCAGAGAGACGTTGACTTTGGCAACATCATTAGTGATAGACCATATATCATGGTTAATCATATCTGCTGAAAGGCTTGAAGGGCTTCTCATATTCTTCTCAATAAAAAAATAAAAAAAAAAAGTATTCTCTCATTCAAGTTATTTTTAACCATAGGTCTCTAGTGCATAGTCATTAAATATATTTTCAACCCTATTTAGCTGAGTTTCATATCCTTAAACTGACGTATGCCTGAGGAGTGCAGTATTTGTATGGGGCCGTATTAAAATATACAGTTTTGCCTCTTCCTTTAAAGAAAACTTAATAATTAAGCTCAGATTGACATAGATCAAAACATTGGCAAAAATTGCTGGAAACAGTGACTCATTTTTCATTTCAATTAACAGTTTCTCAGTTTCACATATAAACAGTGAAACTGTCAAAAATAATTATCACAGAGGGAGAAAAACCCTATTTCACTCCAAAGTAAGGAAAACAAGCTAAAACAATAGCTGTGTGTACTGATCAGGCTATCAATGAACCACAGTGAATCAGAGAGCTTTTTTTGACTCTTGGCAGGAATCCTGTTAGTACTTATTTTTATGTACTTTGAAATATTAATGTATTTACTTGTCTTACAACCTCTGTTTATTGAGGAAAGCTTTCAGCATACAAATTTTTCAAGAGCAGAAGTATTTTAAAAGCTGGGGTTTTTTATGTATTTCTATAATGAAAAGATAAAAGTTACGGGACTTTCAAAATTATCAGAGGCATTTGGTTTGCTAATCACACTTTTAATCTGAATTCTGCTTCCAAACATTCAATTTTAAAATCCTTCATGTCTCTTTTTGGCAGTTATTATGACTTTCAACTTGGGTTTGGTTTTTTTGCTTCTTTCCTTACAAACTCAGGTGAATCCAAACTAGTTAAAAAATTGCAAATTTCTTTTTGTTGCTCATAAACTCTGGCATATGAATACAGGGGGAAGAAAGTTTCTTAAACATATGTTGAACTTTATCTGAAACATTGGCACGTTAACTCATCTCCTGCAGAGAAGAACATTCTTCTCCTTCTTTACTTTTTTGTTTCCTACCCTGTGTTGTATGTTTCCCAGGATACGTTTCAGGTTCATGAGTTTAAACTGAGATAAACAGTCCTCTCTGAATATTTTTTCCACTGTTTGGTAAGTCCATATGGAATTTTTACTTCCCATGTTTTGAGTAATTTGTCTGTTTGTTTAATGCTATATCCTCGTTTTGCCATTGAGAATACAAGTAAAAGCAAGTTTCCTGGGGCTGAGAAGACAGGGTTGGGTAGAGTTTGTGTTCAGCTGCAGGCTCCAGCCTAGGCTGAGTTTTAAGCCCATGAATAATCTCCCCAGAGCTGCTGAGATCACCCGTACGCCTAACGCGTGTGTTGCAGTTGACTCGGTTTGACCTTGTTTGACTCCAGAGTGAAGGAAATGATGCCTCGGTTGACCATAGCTGTTTGTTTCTAATTTGTCTGCATACCCTCCATGTCTGCTTTCCATTAACATGTGAGACTTCAGGGAGGGATTTCTTCACAAACAGTTACCACTGGCCAAACTAAACTCCACTGGGCACAGTTGGAGACAGTCAAGCGCTTTTGAAAAACTGCCCGTGTTTCTCCTTTCAGACGAATTCCCCACAGAGCTTGTGTGCTGACAACCACTCGTGGCCGATACTCATGCGTCTATCTTCTCCGTCAGTATGTTACTGCAAAGAAAAAGCAAAACCCCACTTTGGTGCTGCCTTATGAGGCTTGTAAGCCGGTGTTCATTGTTTGACCCTCGAAGTGTTTACTCAGATAGTCAGCTCTTTGTTGGGAAACATCCCCTTGTCTATGGAAATTTCCTTCAGTCGTATGCTTTCATAAACACAGCCTGTGCTATCTGAGCATAATAAAACTAAATGGCTTCCTGTCACCATGACCTCTGTTTAGTTTTATACTCATGATTTTCTGAATCTCTGTATGCTCTCTCCTTTTTTGGCCTAATTTTGGAACAAATCCCCTCTTTTGATTTATTTTGCTATTATTTTGCCTTCATTCAAATGCCTCCTTCAAAATTTTCTTTTCCAATATACCCTTATACATTTTTCTTCCTCTCTTAACCTCTCTTTAATTTTCAGGGTGGAAATGGCTTAAGCACTATTGTTCATTTCATTAACTAGTACATTGCAATGTTTAGTTAAAGAAATAATTGCCTCAGAGTTACTACGCCCTTTACATCTTTTATATTCTCAGCCATTGGTGCATTTTCAGGGAAACACGGATTTATTTTATGGATAGAGCGGGAGGCACAAGGAATCCTGTTACTGAGCAGGTGTGGTGGCAGATTAGTCAGGAAGCTATTGCTCAGTTTAATTCCAGCAGCCCTCCTCTCTGAACCATCAGCTACTCTCTGTTTCTGCCCTTTCCAGGTCCATTCATGCTCATCTGAAAAGGAATTTTTTCTTTTTTTTTTTTTTCTTAGACATGTAGGTAGATCTGGAGCATTGTTGTGAAAAATGGATGAAATATCAGACCAATTGTATGATCAAAGGTAAAAGAGTTTCAGAGATAAAGTTTCTTTCTTGCATGCATGCATTTTTGGGAATAAGGCCCTGGCTGAATATCCTATTGCTTACTAGCAAATGTTTTGTCTCAATGTCAATGTCAGAATTTTAATTGCGTTTCACCCTGACATCAGATATGTAGTCTAAGAAACTGATGTTGCATTGCAGCTGGAGGCTGACATGAGACTGAAGTGACACATCCTTTGCTGTGGAATATTTGTCTCCAGCTGTTCCTTTGCGGGGTGGGTTACGGAGGCTGCACCTGTGCATGCTGGGGTAGCAGCAGCCCGGGAGGATTCCCTGCCATAACATTTGTCTGTGAAACACATACTTTCTCCCTGAGGAAATGGGTTTATGTCAACAAAAATGGAAACTTCAAAAAAAATCTATGTAGTGCCGGGAAAAGCTAAGCATCTTTGCTCTTAAATGTGTGGGGTGATTAATTTTGTGTGCCATATCCCTCACACACACATTCTTCTTTGCCAAAAGCTGAATGTAGTTGGAAGCCTATGAATGTCCATCGTTGCCAGACAGCTTAAAATTGAGATACTGTGAAATGCAAACAAATGGAAATGTTTCTCTCTTGTATAAATATGCAAGAATTATTAAGCATTAAACACCACTTGCAAAGAGAATCGTTTAAGATTGTCAAAGATGAACCTGGGATTGTTCTTGTGTACCCACCTAGAGTAGTGGTCCTATTAGAGTGGCCTGGACAAGAGTGGGTTTTGCTCTACAAACTGATTTTGCACCCCTTTTTTTGGTTAGTGATGCAGCAGCTTCCTAAAATAACTGTAGTAAGATATAATCCTTCCCACAGATACCCTCACAGGAGAGCGAGAGTAATTTATATTCATAGAACTTATTATTTTCCAGATGGAAGTAAATCACAGTGACCCAAAATACCATTTCTGTTGATGTAGTTGTGTACACGCTGGGGAAGGTAAGGCTTAGCTCTGTAGGCAGAACACAAGCAGCTTGTATATACCAAGAAGCTCTAAGATGAGAGGCAACATTGTGAGTCTTGCTGGTATTCTTACTGTCAGGGCATCAGTGGCTTGCTTCAGTGAAGGAAAATTACTTGTATGCACACAGCTTGTTCTCTCACTCCCTTGCATTTTCTTTTATACATTCAGATACTGCTTAGCTACATTAGGGCAGGGTGCAAAGGAGCTTCAGAGGCTCAGGCCATGTGGGGTCTGTTGTCATCTTTGCTGAAAGTCTGCCAGGTAAGACATGTTTCTTCTTTGCCTCCATTTACCATCCCTCCTTTTCTTTTCTCAGCTCTTTAGCTTACAGAGTCTTCTGAACACACACTATTCATCGCAATGTGTCAGTAAAGTGCCCAGGATACTAAAATGCTGGTTTTTGTAAAGGTGAGAGGGTAACATGGCTAAAGAGTAAATTAGAAAAAGAGATGGCTGAACTAAACTTAGCTGCAGCCTGAAAATAGAGAAAATTTTGCTTTTTACAAGAACTGTGCCCTACAGACTGAAAACATAAACCTTTTTTTACAAAAAGACAATTCTACCACTACCATTTTTTGTGACCACATGTGGTCGAGGTTGGTGTGTATCTTTTGTTATAGCTTAAAATGTTTTTGAGTTATCTCTTCTGAACCACCATCGCCCCTCTTTGTTTAGTGTTCAGTTCTGTCAGACCCTTCAAAATGTAGCATTCCCCAATACTGCCATGAAGTTGAATAATACATGCATATGGTTTAATGCAAGCTGTCTCCAGCAGTTAGTCGCCTTCTAGAGGGTATCCAGATGTTGCTTGGAATGAGATGACTGGGAAAGAAATAAACAAATTCACTTGACAAATTGGCCAGCATATCTTTTGTTGCAGCCATCTTCCACTTCAAAAATCTTGTTCAAATAAAATAATTGTCCTTGAGACATAAGTACGGTGGGGTTTTCTTGGTCCATGAAGCTCAACGTTTTGTATAAAGATGGTAAAACATAATTATCGCAGGTAAACAGAATTGGAAACTGAGGCTCAGCCTTTGGATTAAACTCAGTAGAAAAGCAAAGAGAGAAACTCAGATAGTCTGAAATATTTGGCCCCTTCAAATATTAGCAAAATTTCTTTCTGCATTAGCCACACTTTCTGCAAAACAGAGGATGTTTCTGCTCAGACTGCAAAAACATGCCTAAACTGTAGTGCTCTCTCCACAACTCTGGGATACCTGGTGGGCAACAACACTTTCCCACTGTAAGAGCAGTCCATGCGAGGGAAAAAAATGGCCAGCTCATTTTTGCAAGGAAGGTGCTGCAGCATCACCACAAGCAGCTCAGTATTCCTGAAGTGATTCTGTGTGGTTATTCTACAGTTACATAACAACACATGCTTTCTCTATTTACAATATTAAAATAGACCAAGATTTTAAAAAAAAAGTACTCCCACTGCAAATTATATGGCACTGACATTTACTACTGATACACCAGTGTCTTTTTCCACCAAAGTCAGCTACATGCTGCCTCAATCTGCCATGAAATGTCTGGAATCTCAGAGCCATAATGTATAGCAATGTGCAAGGAAATGAACCCAAAATAAAAGTGTCTGCTTGGCAATCAGAACTTGGAGATTGTCCCTTAAAGTGTTGCTATCTCCCTGCAGCTCCCTAGTGTTTCCAGTGATGGTATTGGAAGGAAGAAATGCCTCAGTTAAGCCTGAAGGTGTTAGCCTGTTGGAAGGTGTGCCAAAACACAAGGATTGTCAGTAGCAGGGATCAGTCTATGCTGGCGGCAGATGTTTTACACTTGATATTGACTGGAAGGAAAATTTCCCACCCAGGAACTGTCAAGCACAAGATGTCTGCAGTGTATTAAGAGCTTTAGAAATAAAATACTAGGTTGTGATAAAGGTTTGCTTTATGTGAAGTTTCTCTTTCATCAAAATAATTTTCAGGAGGAATTGTTTTTCCTTTTTTATCACCTGTTTTTGACATTTTTGATATGGAAAAGCTTTTTGTTGTTGTCAGAATGACTCTGTTATGAAATGTAGATGTAGGTAGGGTAAGCCAGAAGTTAAAACTAACATGTTTGAGGAATTCCTGCCATGAGTTCTTGCACATGAAATAAAAATGTATGCCCTAGCGCCTCTCAACCTTCTCATGTCATAAACAAATGTGGAAATGGAAAGGGCAAATTCTCAGCTGTGTGGTGGGATTAAAACAAGCAGCAAAGCCTATATCTTCTCAGCTCCACTATGTACCCTCCCCTTCCCCAGCGCTTCCACCACTGTGAAGATTTTAAACCAGTTGCTCATACTGCACCCTGGCCCTGAAACCAGCGTGATGCTGAGGACAGGAAGAATCTTTCATTTTTGTGGATGACGGTTTTGAGAGAGAGTGGTGCCCTTTTGCACCCTTTCGCAGAGGTTTGGACAGCCACAAAAAAGCCCTGGTTGAGATGAACTGGTGGACAGAGAGCCGGTGATGAGGTTAAAAGTGCGTGATGGCTGTGGTTTATCACTCGGGTATCAGCAATGCGGACATGCCTATGTGTGTTTGGATTCCAGTCACACATCTCTGAATATGCCTGTCTAAATCAAGTGGCTGCTCAAACCTCCAGCAACTGTCCTCAACCAGACACCCCAAAACCTCCCACATTTACCTCCAACACTCATCGGGAACTGCTGCAGTGGGTTGCAAAGTCCTATTCTTAAGAAATTAAGTCTGGAGAGAAATGAGTCTTCTATGTGATTATTTCATACTTTTTGGCTCCTCTGATTCAGCCTAGCACTGAACCTCTCCCTTCTCTCCCCCTTCCCATCAGCCCCACGAGGCCTCCCTGACCTCGCAATCCACCCACAGTTTCTATGTTACTGTCAACCTCCTTACACTTGACTGATGAGAAATATGTGATTATTCAACACATCATAAAAACGGCCAGAGCAAATGAAGGAGAAATCTGGAAAGTATTTACAGAAAATCTGTACACAATCATTGCAATCCAGCTATTCAAAGCTGTGCACACACTAGCTTATTAGCTATAGACCTGTCAGATTTTCTTTGGTAATTTCACCTTTTTTAAAAAATTTAGAGCTGCTTTGTTATACTCCCAGCCATTTTGTATTTTAGAGACTTCGGTTAGTAGAGACAATTTCTTTCTTGAGCTACAATAAGCGAGATTTTTTTCCTTATGACTACACATCATTTCATTGACTTCAGAGGTTTGACAAGCACCAATTCACTGATGTTCCTTGTGTGATAAAAGGCTTCTCGAGGCAGCTTCAAGCGCATGCATCTGCTTGCTGTGTACAGCTCAACATCAGATTCAGACAAGCAGGAAAGAGGAGGTGAGAAAGAAGAAGCTGTGAAACTCTTTTGGAAAGTGACACAATGCAATGATGGGACACGCATTGCAAAGTCGCCCTCTTCTCTGCAAGAGGCCGAGGTGTTTCTTACTCACCATAGCGTGGTTTAACCAGAATGGGATCACTCTATCAAGGCTTTTGGGGTAAACCAGCTCTCGATTGTAGGAATACAGTGTCCAAAAGGATATACACACAAACTGGAACCAAAATGCAAAATAAAAGAAATTTAAACAAGAAAGACAAACATAATTAGGATAGGATTTGGTTAGTGCTTTCATTTCTTAGAAAGCAAAACATTTTCTACATGAAAAATGATGACACTGCCAGATAAACTCATGTTATCTCACATTTACTCTGAGATGCAGTGCTCTGTGTTGATACTGGGAGAAAAAAAACCTCCTTTATAAAGTGCCAACAGTGACATTTTCTGTGGAATCCAAGATTAGCTGCTGCTTTTTTTTTTTCCCCTTTCCTTTTCCCTTTGCAGACGGGATCTTTTGATGGTCCAGGAGTTCTCCTCAAGCGACTGTCTGTCAAGCCTGTGTTTTGCTCAGTAACAAAGTAAAAACAGATTTAGTAAGACGGTTCACATAGTCTTACCCTTATCTTCACAATTCATAAGCCTAATTCAGAAACTGCAGGTGAAAGCTGTACTTTGGCCCCCTTTTTTTTCCCCAACAGAGCAGGATTTACGCTGGGAGAACTTAACTGGAGAAAATGATCCCTGGTATCAGTTACTGATACCTGGAAGCTGATTTGCATTTTGTTTGGCCTGGCTTTGTATTTGAGCACACTTTGTGCTTGGGGTTGGAAATCAGGGGTGTGAGATGCTGGAATAAGGAGACTAAGCCTCTGTCTGGCTGGCATGGTGGGGGTGCCTGGGGGGACATGACAGTAGCATTGTGAATGCTGCTGTGCAGGGAAGACAAATTATCCAGTATCTCTGAGTTCATCCCTGGCAGGACTTTTTTACTGAACCAGCTAGCTGAGCTGCTTGTGGACCATGTTTAAGCAGTGCTTCTCAGACTTTTGAGATTCAGAGGTGGCTGCAGGCATCATTCTCGAAGAGTGCACCTACATGTATAAATAACCCATCAGTTCCTGTCCAACTCACAGTGTTTTGAAACAGCATTGTCTGTGAGGGAGTAAGTAGGTGATCCATGATGAATCTGGCACAGGCTGTGATTATAATTATTTGTCCATGAATCTGTTTCTCTCCAGTGCTTATTTAAAGCCACACTGGCTTTAGAGAAGCAGATGTGAAGTTTTGCTGCGTCTTAGGTACCCCCTCATGTCCTCCTGACCTGTTCTGCCCTTTAGAGAAAAGCCCTAAGTTAATAAATCCACAGCTATTTGAACCATGAGATTAATGGAGAGGTTACACCTCATTCACCCTTTGGGGTCAATCTGTGTCCACTCAAGGACAGCAACCCTAATGTTTGTGCAAGAGGCTTTGCTTTCAACCATGACAGGCTCAGCATTGTTTCTTCTTCTAAACAGTCCAAATCCATTGCAAATTCAAGGGTAAAAGAGAGCCCTTAGTTCTTATCTCTTTTATACACATACATGTGATGCTATATACCCTTAATCATTTATGCAAATGTTATTTTCACATACAGAGGAAAAAGTTACTTACTGTGGACACTGGGAAGGCCAGGACACTGAAGAGAAGGTCTCTGCTGGAAATTACGCACTTAGCACATCGCAGTTTCTTAATTAGTCTCAACACATCAGCAAGGAAGGACACCCCATAGAAGACAGCCTGCAAAACCTAAAGTAATTACACCTAATGAGGGAAACTCATCCAGCTTTCATTAGCAGGTTCCTCAATGAAATCTGTTCTTGCTCTTCAGGGAGCTGTTTTGTTTGTGAGCTGCAAGCCTACGTGAGGGAAATAGCTGTTGGCTAAATCTTTTTTACTAGCTGAAACTGATTAAATAAAGTTGTTCAGGAGATAACTTTAATAGTATCTCAGTTAATAGACTAAACAGAGATGTGTGATCTGATTCAGACGGGTGAAGTGGAAGGACATGTTGAAAGCCAGCTCCCTCACACTTTCTTATGTTAATTGTTGATGTTGGATGTATCTGAGCAGGAGAGAACAAAATACGCCAGGAAATGTTTCCTGTAAAGCAATTGCTAGATAGATTTTCCCACCATTCAGCCAACACAGGTTCCTTCCAGGGACTCACAGTGCAGTTGATATCAGTGTCAAGTAGTTCAAAATGCTCTAATGTGAGAATTAGGTGCAGAAGTTATCCAAAACAGAACCTCTTTTGCTGAACTCAAAGGGATTCAATAAAGGATTTCAAGTGCTTAGAAGCAGAGATCCAGATCACTGAAGTTTTAGTTAAGTTTACATAGAACTATTTGTAACTAATGAATTTTAGGGATGAGAGGTTGCGTTTTTGATTGAGGGTTTTTTTAATTTCTTTCATTATATTGTTTACAAGCAATGAGGGTGGGATTGTTTGGGGAGGGTACTAGGAGGATTTGATAAAGAATTAGGCCAGTACACACAAAACAGAATTCCACAAATTATGTGTGAAATTGTCAGAACATTGTGGTTTAAGCCAATATTGCTGTCCTGATTGCTTCATTTTCTCTCCTGACACTACACAGTAGATCAAGATGAATCCGATTTGTCAGATGCACAAAGGCAGAGCCTTGTAGAAAAATACTTCTCCCACTGCCTTGCATTCCCCATCGAGTTAGTTAACTCACAGGGTGGGCCCTTCTTTTTAAGACTAGGTTCTCCCAAGAGTGATGCAATATGGGAAATGCAGACTACTGCAAACACTAGACCAGCTAGTGATATTTAAATGGAAAGAGGGTTACAGCTTTCAGGATGAGATCTCTTTTGCCATGATCTCTACTGTGAATCAGATATTTATTTAAAGCAAAGTGTCTGAAGATGTGGCTGGTTACTTCACCAGTTTCTGAAGAAGCTGAGAAGGGTGGTGCTTGGGAGGGGAAAGGATAAGTGCAATGCTTTTCCATCAGAAATTCCTTTTTTATCAAAGTATCTGAAGGGAGGAGGGGACTATAATTTCACCAGGGATGTGGTCAAACAAGTACTTCTGTAAGCTTTAGTCTGGAGAGGCTGAGTCTTCCTGGGCAGCTAAACGATCATAGTTTGCAGTTATCTACAACCAATCCAATCCATTTTGTGTCTTCTCAGCAATGGCAAAGATACATTCTTCCTTCCCTATCCTTTCCACAGTCAAGAGACTCACCACAGTAGACTACAACCAGATGCCTGCCACTGGTGGAGTGTCCCCCGTCCCTGGCAGACCCACAGCAATGGAAGTGGAGAGGTGCTGACACAGGCTGGGTAACCAGCCCAGGGTCACTGAGGACAAGGTATCAGAGGTCACACATCACCCGGTTCAGCTGCAAAGCCCCATGTTCCCTATCAAGGCATTGGTTAAACAGCCACAATTTTACATTAAAAAAACCCCAAGCAGCTTCATCAGAACCCACATATGGTTCTGTTCAATTCTGAGGCACCCAAAACAGCTCTTTTAAATGTGGGAGTTTTTTCTCTCCCCATTATTATCATTAGCGTCTCTAACTGCAGGCACTATCTCAGTCAGTAGGGATTCAGCCCTCCAAGTCATGGGTCTGGGTCAGAAAAGTTCATGCTGGGATGCAGCATATTCAAACACAAACACGTATTCAAGGCCCAGTCCTTGGCCTCACCAGGGCACCAATACCAAGTCGTTGTAGAGCTAAGAAAAGCCTGGTAATAAACAGCAGCTCTTGTTACGCCCTGTAGAGTCAGCAGTAACTTTGTGTAAAAAGCATGAAAAATTAACATGAGAGTGGTGACAGCCTGGTGACACATGGTGACTAATTGCCAATAAATCAATTAGGAGAGGCCCTGGTTCCCAGAGGATGAGGTTATTATTATCTTGTTCATGGTCAGTCTTACATTAATCATGGGACAGGGATAGGCTGCGTCTTTCCCCGCTTCAAAATCAGCTAAAACAAACATTTCTGAGAAGAAACAGCCCCAAAACAGCCATGTTCTCAGCCTGGTAAGTGTTTTTTCATATGCAGGGGAGGACAATGTTATCTTCTGTATGGAAAATGCTTATCTGAATGTGTAACCTGACCCATTTCTCTGGCTGAACATGGAGAAGAACAACTCCTGAAGAAGTTTGAACTCAGACTCAGAAGCTTGAATTTGTGCTGCTGTAGATCTGCCCTTGTTCATCACAGTAGTTTCAAAGGGGTTTCAGACAATTCAGTGATCACCCTGTAT
This sequence comes from Cephalopterus ornatus, assembly GCA_013396775.1. Classification (NCBI taxonomy): domain Eukaryota; kingdom Metazoa; phylum Chordata; class Aves; order Passeriformes; family Cotingidae; genus Cephalopterus; species Cephalopterus ornatus. The sequence goes on from VZRE01008065.1 coordinate 131,381, forward strand.
TTTCAGGAGCAATAGAAGATTATACAAGTAATTTTCAAGCCAGAAAACTGAACTTATCTAGAATCATGACTAGTAATGCTCAGTCTGGCATTGTGCACCCAGTAGATTGGAGTCAGAGCTCCAAACCCACACACAGGTTATTCCTGTAAGAAAGGTGCATCCAAATATTGCAGCCCTGCATTAAAGGGAAAATGCTGACATTACAAAAAAACAAAAGCAAAAACAAAAACATGAAAACATCAAATTATTCCAGATGTCCTGTGAATTTCTCAAGCAGCAATACTGGCACTCAGAAATCCATTTAAGTCGCTCGTGGAATATAAATGCGCTGGCTGTAAATAGAGAGGATTCCCTAAAGTATTCCCACATGAACAGAAGGAAGACTGGAAGCGTTCGGAAAGCTAACAATTAACCTAAAGAGGAGAATATGGATATGATCATCCCTGCTAGAGAGAGGCTGCTTTCCCCTCTACACCCTGCAGAGTTTCATGGTGCTAGGTGCTGTAGAAACATTTAATTTGGCCAGATCAATTTTCCAAACTGAGACTCTTCGTGCGAAAGACAAACTTCAATTTTTATCTGCTGCAGTGATCAAAAGGGTGTTTCTGTTTAACTAACCGGACATGATTTACTTTTGTGTATAAGATCTTACCATATGTGTATATTGAAATCTTCAACTAGTACAAATAAATCGGGCTCCAAGCTCTGCTCTTAAGGGAGGGATAAATCCAATATTCTGAGCAAGTTATTAGAGTTAACAGTCAACATTTAGTGTAGACACACATCCATTCATATGATAGTGTCCTGGAAAATATCTATGCCAAATACTGGGCCTATTTTGAAATAAATACAAAACAGCTTTCAGGAGAATTGAGAAGCATTTCCATTATGAAAGACAAAAGCGTAAGGAATAAACTGGGGCAGGAATGCAACTAATAGTTTTTAAAGGTGCAGTGTGCTCATTATGCAGTGATTTACTAATAGATTTACAGCAGTGAGCAGATTTTTATGAGCTTGGATATTTCAGGCAATGAATGATTCAGCTTGTACTGTTTTGTGTCACAGACAAATGAATACAAAACTGTTTTTATCTGTCATTTCTGCTTGTTCAATAATCACTCAATGAACTCCTTTGATACAAAACCCACTTATCTTTCCCCTACCCCCTACAAAAACATTTCCTTTCTGAATCTTGATTGCTATGATCATTAAGAAGATGAATCTGAAATACTGTCAGAGCTGTAGCTCTCTTGGGAGAGCCACATGACTAGTAAGGAACTGAATGAGGTGCTAGAAGAGGGTCATATTTTCCATCATCCCTCCAGCAGAGCTAGGAGACAAGTGGCATTTCCGTCCCCAGAAAATGTCACTTTTCCCAGAATTTCCATTTCAGATCAGAGTGAGCTCGCCACAGCAGCTTTCCACAGAAGGAAAGTTTTAAATGCAATTCCAAGGAGATAAGAGAAATTTTGGAGGGAAAATTTCCAAGCGATTCAGACAGCCAGTGCCAGAAGCCAGGCAATCACAGTCTGGCAGGACACAGGCAGAAGAGCTGGAAAAGGCTCTGTGTGCCTGGCTCTGGGGAAGCCTTCAAGGCACCACTGAGCCCTGTCCAGCACAGCAGATCCACTGACCAAGAATAGCCCAATGTGGAGCTTTTGCCTGCTCTTCTTCCCCATGACTATACCTCCAACATTCCAAGGTGTTTCCTGGGACTGCTTCCAAACTGGCAGAAATTTAATGCATTGAATGTGCACCTGATGGATGTGTGTGGTTGACAGCCACCTCTTGTTCTTTGATGTCTCTCAGCAGCAAAAGGGAGTGGCTTAATGCCACACCACGGGACAACTCTTTTACGTCCTGTGGAGCCCCACAGAGAGCACCACAGCATTCTAGGACACATTGTCTTCTCATCCTCTTCCTGTCCTATACAGCAGCTCAAGAATCTTTTGTCACCTTTTTGCCACCATTTTACCAGCAAATTCTGTCCAGTTCAATGGGAGAAGGTGGGCAGAGGGCATTTCTTTCCCCAGTCCTCTTCCCTTTTTTGGCAATCTTTTCTTGAAGAAAAAACACATCCCTGTAGAAGAAGGATTACCAGCCACGAAGGAGTAATTTTGCACACCCTATCCCATTGCCACAATTTCTGCATGAGAGATAGGCAACATCTTCAGCCCAAACGATCTCTCTTTTGGTTGACAACTCCATTTTAGCATTGAGATTAGATCAATGAATGGTTAAAAGATATGACACAAAAGACTAGGGAACTGGAACAAGGGCCTTCACTCATGGAGATTTAATAAGACCTAAGCTGTTTGGCAGATGCGGAAATGAGCTGGCAAAGGGAGCAGTATTCTGAGGTGGTAAACCTTTGAGAATCTTTTTTTTTTTCTTGTCAAAGTGAAGCCTGACTGTAAAATTGCCAAAGAATCTCAGGATACTGACTGCCTGAGAGATCAAATACTAGGCAAAAATCAGTGTTGATGAATGCAAAGTAATGATTTCACAAAGAAAAAGCAGCTACAGTTATATATTTTTCAGCTGTGGGTTCTAAATTAGCTATCGCCATCCAGGAAAAAAATGTTGGACTCACTGTGGATAGCTGTCTCAACTTGCTGTCTTCTTGCCTACCAGTGATCAAAAAAGACAAATAGAGTTTTAAGAAATATCAAGAACAGATAAACAACAAACAAGGAAAAAGCTTTAGCCACTGTATAAATCCATCTCATAACTCATAACTCAACGACAGCAGCCTGCCCTAGTTACCCCCTCCTGAAACTAGAAAAACTGCAGCAAAGGGCGACAAGGATGCTTTAATGAAAAAAGCAATCCTTTATGAAGAGAGATGAAAAAGCCTCAGACTTCCAGTTTACAGAAAACGAGGAAAATCTGGTAGAGGTCTCTAATGAGTGGCAAAGGAAACGTGAACAGGGATGGATGATTAAATTACAACATGGAAGTAATGAGACTTCCAATTCAGTTGTCAGGAAGCAGGTTTACACCAACAGAATGAACTGCTCTTTCATACAAGGCGCACGTGCCTTGTGGCACACAGGATAGAGAAAGTACCAGAAGGATGAACAGGAATGTTTTTCCCTTAGATAGATGAAGGGAAGGCTTTGAACGTGTATTAGCTACCTTGGCCTGGATTTATTTTCTGTCTGGGTTAGTCAGTATGCTAATGGGATGATAGAGCCATGGAAAGTTCATTTTATACATAGACATGCTCATGTCTTGTGCAGCTTTTCCCTGATTATCTGCTGCTGGTCATTGAAGGAAGGTGGATGATAATTTCAGTGACTATTTCTGCATCCCAAAATACTGGGAGTTGGGTTGCTTGCTTTGTCCTCTTGATCTCATGCTTTAGAGCTGTGTCATATACTGGATGGTAGATCTCATTATAATGGTGCCAGAGAGTGGGAGAGGAGATGCTGTTTTGCCTGAAAGTATGGCTAATACTTTAGTGGGGCCAGCTATCCCTGACAAATAGATATACTGATACCAGACAACACAGCAATTAACAATACAAATGCCACCCTGATTGTGGCGATAAATCCTTTCACAGCCGGCTTGGCCACTGAGAAGAGCACTGTGGCTCCCAAAACCGCAGGTTGTTGTTCACATGCCAGTCGCCACCTTTTTCTTTAAAAATGATTCACAGAGTCACAGAATGATAGACTCCATTTCCCAACTGCCCCCCAGGGTCTCCAGAAGCCCCTCTTGAAGCCAGGGACCCTTTAGGTTTCCACTGAATTCCACCATGAGGTGTTACATTCTGAAGAGTAGAAGTAGAGACAAATGTACCCTGGTCCAGACCTCCCACTGATGTTTAACTCTGACAGTCACATAGAATGGATGAAAGGCTACGGAGGTCCCTGTGGTCATCCTTCAAATCAGCAAGTGTCCCTGAAATTTTTCCTTTATAGGAAAACTCTCCACAAGCCTGGTCTTTCCACTGCACCACCCTTTGGGCTGATGAGGAACCCTTTGGGCTCTGAACCAGCCTACTCCCCTGGCATATCTCACATGATTTCACTTTGTTTTCTACCCTGTGAAATATCAGCATATTAGGAGAACCAGAACACATCACAGTCTATGTTTTAATGTGTACTTTTAGGAAATGTAGCAGCCAGTTGATAGCAGTGCTAAAACTCATGTAATGATGTCACAAGCACCTCTCTCCACAGGGTGGAATTTCTTTCCCTCATGTTCTCAACTGATTGTCAAACTAAGCTTGAACTCTGAATGGCTAAATTAGTGCTATGCTAAGTTTTGTCTTACCTTTTCTGTAATTTACAGGACATAGAAGTCTATTAAAAATTTGAAGTAAAACTCCAAGCAGCTTTGTAATGCATTGAATTAAAGGTTGTAAAACAGGCACCAAACTTGCATGTGTTCTGGCTGGACATATCCCTACTTTTCTGTCTCTGTCCTCAGTGACAGCTTGTCTCTTTTACAAGGAGGCAGCTAGCTTCAAAGTACATTCTGAAAGCCAAGCAGCTCACCAGCCAATATTCTTTCTGCAGGAAACCTGTGAATACATTTCACAGCACAAGCACAGATCTCTCCTTAGTTTCCTTTGGGGTATAAACTCTTAAAGGAAGCAGTTTAACAGCAGCAAATATACCAACTGCATGTGTCTTGAGGCACAGATGGCAGACAAACAAATAGACATATTGGTATCACTGTACAACACGATTTGCTTACCAGATTGAGGACTGTCAAATATTTCCACTGCCCAGCGTAAAGGAACACTTCAGATGGCCGCTCTTCTGTTCTGATGTGTGCGATGGAATAGGCTACAAAAAAGAACCAGACGAAAGCAAGGCAATGGTATGTGGCGAGAGTAGAGATTTCCATGCTTCAGCTAAGAGCAACTGATAATTGGCCTGAAAGCAGCTTTTCTCTTAAGGTCCTCAGTTGCTGTGCATGGGGTATGGCAGGGCAGGAGGTTTTACTTCAGAGCAGACTCGGGACACAAGGCCACTTTGCTCTTGTCAAAAGGAAAAATCATAAGGCTGTGAACTTTGCTTCTGTTTGTCTCTCTTTTCACTGTACAGATAGGCTGCGGGGGGGCAAGGGATGAGAAGAATAGGCTTATTCCCCGGATTTAAATGCCTTGCTCAAGATTAACAAAGATTAGTTGCAGAGTTACATAAGTTTTGGGTGAGTTTATTTTTTTGCAAAAGTGGGGGGAGTTTTGCTGCTGCTTTTGTGTAATGGGCTGTAACTTGCCTAGCAAATGAAAACAAGTAGCATTTTCACTGCTAGCTGTGGTGCAGCTATAACTTCGGCTCAGCTTGGGAAGCCTCTGTGACTGTTTTTAACTTGTGCCAAATGAAGAAGTGGGAAATATAACGGTCTGTGAAAGGAAAACCTAGTTGATTTGTGGATAGGCTATGGAGGTGGCAAGGAAGCTGATATGATTCCTAGGCAAAGGTCCTTGGGGTTGAAAACCACTGTGGGTGTTAACATTTTGTTGTGGGAAAAGGCTCTGCCACCTTTGCACCTCTCCCCACTGTTGGGATTCATGACAGCTGTGCATGGCAAGCTGGACAAACACAGAGCTGCTCTGAAGCTTTGGCAGGGATGGAGACACAGGGCAAAGGCCTTGGATGACAAATATGAAGTGCTGAGCAGTGTCTTACCCCCCTGCTTCTTCACTTGCTGCCATTTACCTTCAGACATCCCCTCTTCCCTGGCACAACATGATGTCACCATTGGGTCTGGGGTGAAGAAGAGAAGAACCAATGCACAATGATCCTAAAATGAAGCAAACAAAAAAAATCCCATGGAAATGCTCATTTTTCCCACCCCTTCTACCTCACCAAGCAGCCCTAATTAGCACTGGAAAACACACACAGCATTTCCTAGAGTTCCCGTAATTTCTGTGCTGTCAGCAGCAATTGTCTCCTCAGTGTTTTGGGGGGGCCTTGACAGGGAGCGGGTATCATGCCCCAGCCCACAGCTGGACTTTCCCCATGCAGGATGGGAAGATGCGATGCTCTTCCCACCCCTGCAGAGATTGCCCCAAGGGGAAGGGCTGGCGTTCAGCCAAGGATTAAAAGATCTCCTTTTCTTTCCCTTCTAACTGGCCTACGGGCAGCATTGAGCAATCTGCTGTGTTTTGCTTTGATTTGTTTTTTCTCTGTTTTTTTTTCCCCCTCATACTGGACGTAATGCTCCACATGGGATAATTTCCTATGAACTCAGACAGCAATGTGCATGAATGTTGGGAAATAGACCTTGCACTAAGACACTTCAATATTCTCCTGTGTTTCATTGACTTCTCCCCTAATTCACATTGCCTGCATCCAGATTCCCCAGGCATTTCAGCCATCGCAATCCCAATGCAATATTGCTGCCTCACTTAGGAAAAATAAAGATGTCGAGCCTTTTGTGGTTATTTGAGACTAGGGGAGAAAACCATTTGCCAGAAAAAAAAAAAAAAGGAAAAAAAGACGGGATTATGTTTTTGTACTTGGACAGTGTCACCACTCTTTTCATAGAATCCTAGAATCCTAGAATGCTTTGGGTTGGATGGGACCATACAGATCATCTGGTTCCAACCCCCATGCCATGGGCAGGGACAGCTTCCACTAGACCAGGCTGCTCAAGGCCCCATCCAACCTGGCCTTGAACACTTCCAGGGATGGGTCACCCACAGCTTCTCTAGTCAACCTGTTCCAGTGCCTCATCACCCTCACAGTGAAGAATTTCTTCCTAATATCTAATCTAAACCCGCTCTCTGTCAGTTTAAAGCCGTTACCCCCTATCCTATCACTATATGCCTTTGAAAAAAGTCCCTCTCCAGCTTTCTTGAAGGCCATCTTTAGGTACTGGAAGGCTGCTCTAAGATCTCCCCAGAGCACTCTCTTCTCCAGCCTGAACAACCTCAACTCTCTCAGCCAGTCTTATAAGAGAGGTGTTGCAGCCCTCTCATCTTCATGGACCTTCTCTGGACTTGCTACAACAGGTCCATGTCCTTCTTATGTTGGTGGCCCCAGAGCTGGATGCAGCACTCCAGGTGAGATCTCACAAGTGCAGAGCAGAGGAGCAGAATTACCTCCCTCAGCCTACTGGCCACTCTGCTTTTGATGCAGCCCAGGATAGGACTTGCTTTCTGGCTGTAAATGCAGATTGCTGAGTCATGCTGAGTTTCTTATCAAGACCCCCCAGGTCCTTCTCCTAAGGGCTGCTCTCCATCCATTCTCCTGTATCTGTATCATCCCAGCCTGTATCTGTGCTTGGGATTGCCCTGACCCAGGTGCAGTACCTTATGCTTGCCTTGTTGAGCTTCATGAGATTTGCACAGGCCCATCTTTCAAGCCTGTCCAGGTCCTTCTGGATGGCATCCCTTCCCTCCAGTGTGTTGACTGCACCACACAGCTCCAGTGTGACAAGAAAACTTGCCGAGGGTGTGCTCAATGCCACTGTCCATGTCACTAACAAAGATGTTAAATAGCACTGGTCCCAGTACTGACCCCTGAGGAATACCACTTGTCACTGCATTCCACTAAGACATTGAGCTGTTGACCACAACTCTTTCAGTGGAACCATTCAGCCAATTCCTTATCCACTGAGTGGTACATCTGTCAAATCCATATCTCTCTGGTTTAGAGAGAAGGATATCGTGTGAGACAGTCTAAAATGCTTTGCTCATGTCCTAGGTAATGTAGCAGAAAAATTTCTGGGGAGGGGCAGTGCTGTTATGAGCTGCTCCTCCTTGTCAAGACTCATGCCTGTGACAAAAGGCAGGAAGAGAATAAGACTATGACATGGAAGGGCCCTCTTTATTAGTGGTTTGCATGCCAAAGGCACCAGGCAGTCAGCACCTTTAAAAAGTTATCTTCACACCAGTCTTTCTGAGGTTTTGCTGTAGTGCAACTTTAAAAATGAGAAGGCTGAGCATTCTGCTCAGTAGGTGCCTGGATGCATGCAAATGAATGCAAATGTATGCAAAATGGCAAGGTATGTTTTTTCTTTTCTGGAGGATCTTGGCCAGTACGGCTGGGAAGGTGTCAAGTGCGGTGACAGTTTTCTGATGTGGACATCTGTCCCTCAGACTGAGACCATCTGCTTTGTTTTCCCATATGCAGAAAGGAAGATACATACCCTTCAGCCTAGATAAGGGATGAAGTTTGGATGCAGAAACATCGCAAATAGGATCTGAAATCTAACACTCCACACTTCATGGAGTCTTTCTTATTTCACAGCCAATGTGATGCAGCAAGCAAATACACTGGACAGGTCATATCTTATGCCATCTCTCCATGGGTATGAAAGTTCAGTGGAATAGAAAATTCAGCCCAAATCTTTTTGCAGTGAGTGGAGAAAAGGAAGAAGGAGCACACTGGGGCACAGGCAGATGTGCTGCTGCAGGTCTAGTGGGACTGTTTAGGGAAACACTATTTTCCACCTGCTTGGTACCACACCCCAGCTCACATCTGCTTCTCCCCTGGAGATGAGCCACATTCACATTCTCTGCCAATTCTCCTAATCTGCTTCAGGGTCTCATCTGATTTGAGCAGCGATAGCTGACTTTGTGATGAAGCAAAGTGGGAGCTCCCAGTTAAACCATTAACTATGGTTCAGCTGAAGGACAGTAACAAATAACTGGGGCTTTAAATCACCTTAGATCCACTAAAGCCCCTCTGCTCATACCCTATTCTATGGGAGTGACTTAGGCCATCTTGCTTGACTTCGCACCAAAATGGGTTTGACTCACTCATATTATTAGTATGGTTCAGGGACAGAGGTGACAGCAAACAGTGTAAACTGGTAATATCTTAGATGGTTGTTTGTCTTCACTGATGGGCATGGTATTTCCAGGCTATCAAGAAGTCCCCCGTAAAATCCATCATTACCATGTACTGTTTAGTAAACCATCTCAGTCTGTCACTAATGAAGCAGCTTGTAGAAATATATATTCTTTTTTCCTCAAAGCTGGCAATTCATTTAGAGACGGGCACCAGTTAGGTGTCTTTCAAATACTGTCTAGTATTTTTGCACTGGCAAGATTTCCTCTCTGCCAGGGTAGCATCCAGTGATGGCAAAATAAGTGAGAGCAAGGCAGGAAATTACTGGCAGGTGACAGCAGTTAAAGCCAGGTGGAAGGAAAGGATTCAAAGCCAAGCAAAAGCCTGGGAAAGGTTTGGGGACCTAAAAGAAAACTGGGTTTTTGTGCTTAGCTCTCTTTCCTAGGCACCATATAAGAATAAGGGACTGATACAAAATGGGCTTTTGCCTCTGTCAGAAAGATTTTATAGGATGAAAAAACTAAGAGTAGCCAAATATGTTTTTCTTCCAGTTTTCTGATGTCCTTGATGCAGTTATGTTATCCCACATGTGGATGTCCTATTTTAGTTATTTTTAATTTACTGCTGTAGTAAGCTGGCTTGCACTAAAGGTAGCATTCCTTGAAGGAAGGGTCCAGGGTTGTTCTTGCACAGCATCCTCTGTGCACTACATGAATGTGTGCAGAAACTCTGCCTCTGGTGCAATCTGAATTAGTTGCAGGTAGTGCAGGGGTCTCTGTGGAAGATGCATTTTCTGACAAACGTTATCTGAGAAAGCTTTTAGCACGTAGTGTGAGGCTGCCTGAGTTCTACGTCCCTAGGGATATCTATAATAACAATGTATTCTATGACAGTCCTGATGTATAAAATGAAACATAATTGGAAAATTACAAGCTTGGCATAGTCTGCTCAAGGCGTCCTCAGATCCTGAGGCAAACTCCCCCAAATCATGTGGTTAGTGTAATTCACAAGACTTAATTCCCTCTGGTTTTATTTGTCTTGGGCTTTAGTAGCTTCTATGGGGTCTGATTTTTGCAATGTTTCTTTGCAGCTGTGTGAGTGACAAGTGTAAAAATTTTTTAACTGCTAATAAAAGCTGAGGGCTTTGCCCAGCAATGCAGCAGGGATAGCACTAGCTAATGAAGATCAATACAAATATCCTGAAAGATTTCACTACAAATCTGAGAAGTGGCAATGCTGTAACATCTGCCTGATGTGTGTGGCAAGAAGGCAAGTTATACAATTGGAAGCTTACGCATCCTCTTGCATGGGTCTCTCCTCTTTATCTAGTGTGAGATAATTTTTTTTATTACATATTTTTAAGGAGAAGGCAGGAAGTGGCTTACATCATCTTGGTATTTTTATTCTGAATTCAATTTAAAAGGTTGTTCCAAAATGCCAAAATTCAGAGGGATTTTTCAGTCTCAAAGGGATGACTTGGGTACAAACAGAAACTGGATTCAGTAGTTGAAAGTACTTGCTCAATTTCAGAGTTTTTCCTTCTCGTTGAGTTTCATTGCCTTTTAAACCGTATGTTTATTCAGACTGCTAAATGAAATGTCACTTTGATCTCAAACCAAAACTTCCTGTGTAACGATGATTTGACATTTCTGACTCTTTAAAATGAATGAAAATTATGACATTAATCAAAACAAAACCTTTTCAGCTAACAACTTGGATTCTAAAAGTAGGTATGTTAAAATTTAGAAACATTGATCAGAAAAATGCTTGCCTATCTCATTATCTCCTGCTCATAGGGGAAATTAGTAGTTGTTTACCTTATCACCAAACCCTAAAAGTGTGTTTTCTCTTGGCAAGCTGAATATTGCTTAGAAATAAAAGGCATGGTTTTTACTTATTTTCAACAGCTTCCAAGAACTTACATACTTTTGTAAGTTGCTTCCTAATTTTCCCTTTTTCCTTTTCTGTCAGAGAGGCAAAATTAATATTTAACTTTTTAGAAAGATTGTCCACAAACAACCTGAAGTTCAGAGTGAAAAAAGGCAGTTACATCACAGTGTGCTAAGGAAGAAATGCCAGGGTATTTTTTAAATCCTTGATACACAAAGTATGACTGGTTCTCGTTAGACTCTTTCCTGCTGGATAATCGTGTTGGACAAATTAAATATGCATTTATGTTCATTTTTTTGCTTTGCCCTTTCTAGAGGGAGCCAAGAATGTACCAACTAGTCTTGTAAAGAGATGCATGTTTGATAACATATTGAATATCAAAATGTTTTGATTTTGTGTGGGGTTTCTTCATATACCAATGAAAGTAAGGAACTTCTAGGGCAATGCACAATAACTCTATGATAGAAGAGTTTCGTAAAGATTTATGACATAGAAAGCACCTTGCTGGCCTCATGGGATAAGAATTGGCAGAGGCAGAGTAGAAAAATCACAGAAGTCACTTTTTCATGACTCTAAGGAGACATCACTTACAGCTTTTTCCCACGTGCTGTTCAGAAGATGGCAGATCTAGCATAACTTACTCTTAACGTGGTCTATTTAAAATCATAAATAACTATTCCAAATACAAGGCAAAAGAGATCCAGCACTGACCCCACTAATCAGTGCTTCCTGAAAAGGTGTAGTTTATGTGAAAATTCTACCTTAGATAATAGTTTAAGTGCAAATCTACCTTAGGTAATATTAGATTAGGTATTAGATAATAAGATAAAGTCCTATTTATAGTCTGTATTAGTATAGTACTGAAACCTGTTGTCACAATCTTTGGTACTTTGATTCCAACAAATGCTGGGCAGAGGATATAACTGTTTATCCCCACTGTGTGCACGGAGAAGTACAATCCAAAACAGTGAAATGGTGACCCAGTCACATTGAAAGCCTCTGCTGAATTAATAATGTCCTGGTGACATCTAAAGCATGTTGAAGGGAATGATGTAATTCTGCAAGAGATATTGAAGAGGTGCTAGTTTGCTTCCCACCACTGGTATCATCTTGATAAGTGACTTGGTTACAAAACATGTCAGAATCCTAAGAGCTTCCTAAACTCTGCTAGATGCTGGGGACTTTGCAAGTTGGCCAGAGGAGCAAGTACAAGGATCTCCTCTCCATGGGTACACTAACATCCTTTGTGCATCAAACCCCTGTCCAGTTCCTGCTCCCTAACAGACACTGAAGAACAAAGTAAATTTTTCATTCTGTGGGGTAAATCAGAGGTTGCAATGTTTTAGTGACGCTGACAACCTGTTAACAGAATAACGCAGTTCAAAGCCGTGGGTTGGTCAGACTGCTGGTCTAGCAATGGGGGCAGAGAGTGGGTTTCCTACCTAAGAGCAGACACGCCGCTGCTGTGGTCTTCATAAAAGGTATCAGCAGTGTCTGACACAGCTTATGGATCTGAACCCTACTTGTGTACTGAGCAGTCAGTTACTACTTGATCCTTGCTGGAACAGGGTTTACTCAAAGGGCTGTTCAGGCTTAGGCACAGCCTAAATGCCCTGCTCAGCTCTCCAGTGAGGCATTGCTCTCTCATGGGGCAATGTCAGCAGGTAAGTGTCTAGTTTGCCAAGTGAATGCTGCACTTCATCTCCTCCTTCTCAAACAAAAACCCAAATCCCTCAACAGCAGCTGTGTATGATACCAATGTTATCTCAGTGTCTTGGCTGCTGTTCTTCACCACACTTTCGTGACTGTGAAGAGCTAGTAGATTGCCCCCTTATTATCCTTTACCCTGGCAAGTTCTTTCTGAATTTTCTTGTCTCTGGTGAAGATGGGATGGGGAAGGGGCAAGCTCTGCCCTGATTTCCCAAGCTGAAGCGGGCTGCTCCCTCCTTTCCCGTTTCTTTTTATCCTGATCACCAGGAACAACCCTTACATGAAGATGTTTCCTAACACCATCACCTTTGTGAGGAGTTCAGTCCACTTCCTCCAGCTTTCTCTTAGCTGTCATGTGTATACACGTCCAGTGTAGTTCTTAATTTGCACAGACCTTCCTCCCTGAGTGGCTTTTCCTACCTCCACAAAGTGCTGTGGTGAAGTGTGTATTGTCCGAAGAGCTGTGCCAGGCATTACCCAGTTCTAACACACAGCACCTATCTGCAGTATGCCTGTGCTCTAGCAGTGCTATAGGTGATGGAGGTGGCAGTAAAAGCACTTCCCATCTGGTTCTGAGACCATCTCTCTCTGTATGCAGGCTGTCCTTGGGGCACAGCTTCAGCTTGCCCTCTGCAACAGAGTGAGATGCTACTGGGTGCCCTGTTCTTTCTGTAGCATCTGTGGCTTAATTTTGCATCTGCAGCCAGGACTTCTTTATTTGATGTAGCATGTTACAATTTCATGGACTAGATTGATTTAGTGGTGGCTTCTCACAGGGCATTTTGCCATAGCTGTTTACAAGAATGGCTGTCTCCTATAACAAAAACTTATCCAATGTAGAAATGAACTTGAATGAGGGGGAGAGGGAGGAAAAAAAAAAAAAAAGAAAAAAAAATTCCCCACCAGATCTTTTCATCAACGCTTTTTCATCCACCTAAAATTTCCTTCTGCCACTGTCAATTCCATTACATGATTGCTCATTGGCATATTTCCTTTACTTACAGATATTTTCAGTGCTGAGGAAAAGTGCCTCCAGCTTTTGCAACACTTTATTTGGTTACTGGTCAGATAATCAGGAATTTGAGGTTGGAATAAGGCCATTTGCTGCAAAACTCTTTTGCTGCCTCCTTCTCCCTGCGCTCTGAAAGCATGTTGTGCTTCATTAACACTAAATGTGTTTGCAGGATCTGAACTTTCTCAGTCATATGCTTTAGCTGCTTAGTGAAAACATAGGTGGTTTGTACACCTTTATGTTTCTGGGATTGACTGGTGGGGGGAGGCAGTGTTTGATGTTAGCTTCCCATCTCAAAGGCTTGGAGTTTTCATGCATTCTTGCTTCCTAAAAGTGGGGGTGGAAAAGAAACGGGCCCTAGCCAAACTCAAGATGCTGGTTATCAGCTAATTCTACTGTTTACAATTCACACAGCAAAAGAACTGCCTGTGTTTGGCAGTGAGCTTGAGTTCATCTGCTGAGTGCAGGATGGAGCTGCCTTGTTTTCTTCAGAAGTTTTCTTTCGGCTGGTGTTTAATCGTAACACTCAGTGGCGATGTGCCATACTGCTTTCTACTTGCATATTTCAAGATCATTTAAAGAGAGAGGGTATCATTGCCCTTGCTTTGAAGAAGGAAACATGAGTTTCTAGACAAGCAGTGCAGGGGTGCTGGTTCCAATGGAAGCTGGTAAAAAGACAAAGAACAGTTAGGAGTTCAGAGAGTTCTGTTTCTTCCCAAATTTTGACCCACACCAACATGCATTGATGCTGAGTGGTGCTGCTGCAGATGTCTGAGAGGGGGGGTCCACTTGTGATGACTCCTTTCAGTGTTGGTGATCAAGGCAGGAAAATACATGGGAGGAAAAAAGGACAAGAGTGAAAAAGCCTCACCTCGTCCAGATCTGGATAAGGCTTTCCCTGGGTACCATCAGCACCAGCCCCATGCAAGCCGAGGTGGTGTTTTCCTGGGGTGCCAAGCCTGGAGCCATTTTTGCAGCCAAAAGTATCTGAGGCTGGGTACTGCTGCCTTCCAGTGGTGCCATGCTGGCATGGAAGCAGTGCTGGTATCACCTAATCAAGTGCCAGTGCCACCCCTCTCTGCGCTTGGGGCTGCCATGAGGAAATACCGGCCTCTGCGTCATTACTGACAACTTCATGTTGTTGAACTAGTCTTTGATCCCTTCCTCCTCTGCAAAACTGCACAGTGGGTGGTAAATTAATCCCTGGAGTTCAGCCCAGCATGTATGCAGAAAGCAGAAAGCACAGGGGGAAAAGTAGGTGATGCTGTGCTGCTACTGAGAGCCCAGAGCTTGCCTGTGCCCTTGGTTTTAGCTTTAACTGACTTTGGTGGCAGAAGCTCTCATTTACATCAATGTGAGTAAGCATAGTCTGTGTTTCTTTCCTCATGTCTGCTGGTGCAGCCATACAATAAGCACGAATCCAGATGCCAATGCTCTTCTAATTATGCGCTGTAGTCATTGTGGAGTAGAACAGCCTGGTTCAGTCTACCCTGGCTGCAATGAAAGGTAATGTTGTCAGCTAAGTGGGCTTAGTGTTAGGAAACTGGACAGTACTGCTTCATGACTAAACCAGGAACAAAACAGTGGAGAATCCACACATGCTGTAGTAGTGAATGAAAACTGAGGAATAACCAAATAACAAATGTAGCTGGCTAAAGGAAGGGACTTACAGTTCACACCAGAACGGCAGGTACAGAGACTGCCTTTCCATTTTCACATACTTTTCTCTCTTACCCTTTTCTGTGTCTTGCACTCCTCTCCATTGGGATGTAAATTCCCAGACTCAAAAGCTAATATTATTTAAAGACACTCAAAGGGGAAAGAAGCTGTGCTCTGTATGTGACTGGAAAATGGAAAAATATACTCAATATATAAAAAGTTGTAAGCTTTGTAATCTGCTAGCCAGCTTAGTATGAGAGCTGAAGCAAACTGATGCTCTGCTAGAATAAAAGGCTTTGCTGAGAATGCCAGTGACTGGATCAAACTACTGTCTGCTGAAAATGTCTAGTTCAGTCCCCCTAGCTGTAGCTAGAACGTGGCACATGACTGCAGCACATGCTGAGGATGCTTTGAAGTGCCTTTTTTGCTTTTATTTTTGCTTTTTAAAACAAAACAAAACAAACAAACAAAACCAACAAAACCCCCCAAACTTGAGCTGTAAAGCATGCAGTTCAGGAAGGCCAAGTATCACATGTGAATATTGCTGACTACACAGCACAGCGAAGGTCTGTGCTGAATGAGGTTAGGCTTCTGTGGTTCTTTGCAGATATTTAGTAACAGCCTCAAGCAGAGCATTTTGGCTTTCCACAAGTTCTTGCAGTTCGGTAGATGCATAGTCCCCTCAAAGAGTAATCTATATACCCTGGCAATTGTTATTTTTGAGCAAAGTTGTATTTCACTTATTAAAGCATAAGAGTTAGGCTGTGTACATCTTCAGAGAGCCTTCTTCGAGGCAGAATAGCTATTCTAAAGACTGCACACTGGGATAATGACTTCCAGGCTGTCCAAAGCTGCATTCTTTCAAGCTTCTCCATCAGTGCAGTATTAAAGACTGAACCACCTGCATCTGGGCTGCATCTGTACTGTGTGGGAGGTAGAAACTGTGGTGCACTCCACAGCCCTGCTCTCTTTGGCTATCTAGATGAGGCTTGCTGTTGAACTTTCCTCCTGCCACATGCCTGAGTCTCATTCCAGTGGAGCCATGAAATGCATTATGATGGGGTGTGTGTACACAGGCAAAACAGAGTGGAAGTAGCAAAGACTGGATCACGCAGGAGATAGTTTCCATGAGCATAGCGAAAGTCAGTTATGAAAAGTCCTTCAAAGGACCAGAAGGGCAGATCTGCACCAAAGATGACTTGTACCTTCATGGCATAGGAGCTTGTTTCCCAACAACACAAAAGTCAGGGCATCTGAGGACTTTGCTATAGAACTTTGCTATAGATTATTGAAAATGTCATCTATGTGGAATAATCAGATAACTTAAAAAAAAAAAAAAAAAGAGCTAAGCTGTCCCAAAACTGTTTCTTCAACAAAACCAGCTTTTATGGCTTCCAAGTGACTTCACAAAATTCATGGCTATGCTGGACTTGCAGAAGCCACTCCAATACTGGCTCCAGCTTACAGGAGAGAGAAGATAACAGATTTTGCCAGCAAGCCTCGTACAATGGGGAGCAGACAAGATCCAAGAACAGAAGTCCTCCTTTCAGTCTACAACAGGAGCTTTGCACTTCAATGTTGTGACTTTAAATACATACAGTTAACAGCAAATGGGATATCTTGTTTACTTTTTGGCCTTTTTGTAGAAATTACGAAAATATTCCAGAACTTCATATGGAAACAATTAGGAGAACATAGATTTAGGTGAGCTCTGAACTGACTCAGTAGTGCAGTGGTCTGGGCATCTTTAAATGATGAGTCTGAGGGTTGCTGTTGCAAATCTGAAGCTAGCCACATAATTCTGTGGGGCATGTGTGGACCCTTAAAAAGTTACTTAAAGGGTATTTCTGCAGTGGAGAGATAAACCATCTGTTCTGTGTAACGGAGTGTTTCATGGAGTGTACTTTCACTTTCAATGAGCCTCAATGGTTAGTTTTGCATTTAGGCTGCTCAGAGAAGTTTGGCTGGTAAAAAAAGATGAAGTCAAGGACTGAAAAATATCATGAGAACTACAGGAAGAAAGTAGGAGGGCGAGGGGGAACGTAAACTGAAGGAATAGAAAGAGGAAACAGTAAACAGTCTCCAGGAAGCTGTACCATAACTTTTTCAAACTGTTTTGCTTTTCAAATGTAGTAGATCACCTGTGCACGTAGGTATCTATGTCAGTAGCATCAGTTCATAGCGGCCTTGTTACATTTGGACATTGATTCCTTTAAGGAGGATATACTGCTAAGGCTAAGTGAAGCACGGAGGGGGATTCTCTCTTCCGGATTCCCTGTATTTATTTATTTTAACATCTAATGTCTGTGCATGTGCCTATATATATATATATACATATATAAAATGGTGGTGAAAACATGCTGAATGGCCTTAAATGGATTGCTTCATCTCTGTTGGAAGAGTGCTATGATGGAAGGAGGAGTCTGCATTGGACTTCTGTATGAGACCATAGTGATAACCACTCTTCAGTCAGAACCCACATTTAACCTGTAGGTTACTGTGATTAAGCCCCTACCCAAAGCAGGATGAATTGAAAGCTCAAGTAAATCCAATATATTTCCAGTGTGCTGATCGGGATCTGTAGCTGTAACTGGGAGCTCTTAGATTTTAATGAAAATTATAAAGGATACATTTATCAGCCTTATCCCCAAACCCATTACCTGACCTGCCCCCAAAATTAGATGATCCTAGCAGCTGCATGTCTGGATGCTTGCTCTGCATTAAAGTGTTAATTCCTTTGCTCTCACTTGCTTTTTTTTTTCCCCAAGGACCTTGTGGGAAGTTCTCTTGTTGCTACTCCCTAGAACCTGTTAAGCTCTATGTGTCGTCAATGGCAATACTAACTCATTTCCTATCCTGTTTCTCAACTATTGATACGAAATAGCAGATAGTAATCAGACTTTTCCTCTCTCTTAATACACCCAACCACCATCCTCCCCAGTGAAGGAGGGTTTGTTCTCTCCGTGTAATCCTATCTTTCGTTGCTTCTGGTAGAATCTTCCATTGGGGACAGATCTGTTTTATTTGGAGGACTGGGATACAGAAAGTAAGCACGGTTTTCCCCTTTTGTTTCTGTTTTGGTAATCCTTGTCTGAAAGTCACTTGAAGCTCAGTGGCCCAACATATTTATTTTGGAGAGAATACAATCCCTATTAAGCTACAGTGGTAATTTTGTGTAATATGTATTTTGGTAAGTGGATAAGTTATCCACAAGTCCCAGATGATGATATGTCTTGCAAGGAAGATGCTGAAGAGGGCCAAGATTCCAAGATGACTGTACAAAGTAAGAAAGCGTCATCAGAGGGTGAATAAAATAGAATGTTTGCTCAGGGGAAAGAACCAACCATCTGAACTTGTTTTCATGCACCTCTTCTTACTGTCACTTTGAGCCCTTGACAAGTACTTGTTACAGAATTTCCTGTGAGACTTCAGTGCATTTACTTAGCTCACCATTTGTGGTGGAGAGAGTGAGGAAAAGCGAGGTGATGTGGTCTGTGTGTGGTAGGGCCAGTGCCTCACCTTCAGCCTCAGGTCATCCTGTCCTGAGCTTCCCGCAACACCCACTGTTGAGGTGCCACCTTAAGTGTCGGGCTCTTCTGGAATGGTTGAATTTTGGATGCCTGAATGATTGTGTAAATTGAAATGGATGAGGAGAGGAGCTGTACTTGGACCTGTTGCTGGGCTATGGTGTTAAGTGCCTGCTCTGCAGGGCTGTGCAGCCAGTGAAGGTAATGACTGCTGCTGCCACACTGGGAAAGTGGTCTTTAAAATGAAGAGGACTAGGCAGGGCTTTTCCTTTTGTTTTCTTTTTTTCCCTTTTTTTTTTTTTTTAATAAAGAAATTGGAAGTTCTGAGGGTCTGCCTCTGTCTGGAGTCTCTCCAAGCCAGCTTTTCACAGGAGCTACCAGTTTTATTCTGGGAATGATTGTTGCTGTTTTAATCCTGCTTCTTGTTCCTCACAGCCTCCATGTTTTCTTGGGCTCTGCTACATCCCTCCCCACCACCTTTCCTTTACCCCCTTTGGACGAACTGTGGTAGAGCTTGCCTTGGTTAAGAAAAATTGAGCTAGACAGGGTTGGGCAAGGCACCTGACTTGCAACAGAAGGGGCAGTGAGAACTAAATGGGGTCACAGCTGAGTTTATTTTGGAGACAGCCCACTGGTGCCCTGCCCTTTGCCTGGGCCCTGACACAGGCTCCAGCTGTGCCAGGGAGACCAGCAGTGTCAAGGAGCTGGTCCTTGTGGGGGAAGAAGGAGCCTAGAAAACACCAGTGCAAAAGAGCAAACTCATTATTTTATTTCAACCTGGGACTTGCAAGCTACATGTTTCTTCTTTTCCTTCTCCATTCTTTATTTACAATAGAAGAGAATCTCCACAATCAAGAAAAAAAAAAAAAACACAAAAACCACCCAAACACTTGCATTCCTTTCATTTTCACACATATGTCATGATTTGGATAATCCTGCCATTCTAAAATAGTGAGTTTGAATGTGCACAAGCTGAGGAAAGCCAGTAACAACTGAGATGGCTCAGTTGGAGGAATAGGTTTCCCAGAGCTATGTCCTCCTCAGGGCTTTGGTTTTCACTTGCCCTCCTGTCCCTTTGGCACTGTGAAGGGGCTGATGCATCTGAAAGTTGATGGTTTTGTGCAACTGCTGCAAATCATCTCAAACCCGTCTTCGGGTTGGAGGGGAGGGGAGGATCTGGCTTGTTTTTGTTTTGCTTTCCCCAAGCATTGTGCAGGCTGCTGTCTGCTGGCCAAGGCACCTAGCCCCAGCAGCTTGTGACTCAGTGTCCTGCTCCATGGCAGGAAGAGGGCTGCCCACAGCACAGTGTGACTGAGGAACCACGATCCTACATAGGCACCGAGCTCGAGGATGGGGATGTTCCTCCTCCCGCCACAGAGGAGCCAGGAAGATTCCCGTTGCCATTGACAGTGGTTAGGCACAAGGCATACGTATGTGCAAAGGTCTTTGGGAATACAGTTGAAAAACAAACTGCTTTCCCTTGATTTTCCTTTTTTTTTTTTCCTCCTGCAATACTTAAAAGTCCCCTGGTGCTTCACCCTCCCTCATAACACTCCCACAGCTCCTCTGCCAGCATCTCCCTTAAAACTGCAGCTAAGCAATTACCACCGCTGCTCCCAGGGTGCTGGCTCCCGGTGGGATCAGTGAAGGGTCCCAGGGAGATCTCCCCGTTTGTCTGCCAGTTAGGTTTAGCAAGGATTCTACGTCGGGGAAATCCCACGTGTCTCCTCTACAGCTGTACGCTCTGTGTGTGTGTATATATCTGTGTGTGTGTATGTTGGTGTGTGCATATATAGAAAGATATTATTTAGTGGCATAAGCCCTCATTAATGGCAATGGGATTTGTGTGGCATACAGCCCCTAGGAAGCTATTTGGTAGCTTACTCCTAATTTGCAAATCTTTGAAGCAAATCACTGTACCTGGTGATTAAGGGGTTTTTTGCAATAATCTGGTGCAGCGAGAACAGAGGCCTCTTGGTGGTTTGCATGAAAAGGCTGCTGAGCGAGTCCTGTGATTCATGGGCCAAAAATAATGTGTTCTGTTTAAACAACGTTAGCTCTGTGATACAAACTGACAAAAGCCAGTGAAATTTAAAGGGACCCTGTCAAATCGGCTCTAAAAATAACCCCAGCCAGCTGTGTTTTCCTGAGTGGGTGTGTGTGCTCACGTGGTATGCTCCCTCTGCTCTGCCGGTTTTGTCCTGGGTTGTGTTTTTTTCTGAAACAGGCTAACATGATATTTGAGCTTTGCCATCTGGTTGCTCAGTGTATGAAACGACCCTGTTCTGGGAGAAAGGTTCTGCCTTTGGCATGGGAAAGAGCATCCCCCATCCCTGGCCTCAGCATAGCCCCATCTCTCTGCGGGAGGTGAAAAGTGGCTTGTTTGGGATTTAGCATCCTAAAAGAATGCTGCAGTAACACTGCTGGGTATCATCTTTTAACTCAACATGGTGGTGGCAGCACAGGGTCCCATCCATCCCTGATCTTGCAGTGTTTATTAGGAACCCTCAAGATGGAAGCAGAACACCTTCTTCTCCTTGCACCTCTCCGGGTTGTGGAGGCATCTCTTTCCTGGGGAGTGTTGTGACTCTTGCTTCCCTTCAAGCGCCCATGAGAGGGGTTCCTCATCATAAGATAGCTCCTGTTTGTGGGATAAAGCTCATTTTGAAAGTGGGATTCCCCTTCAGATCCACAAAAAAATTTCTGTAGCATAAACAGGCATAGTTCTGCCAATTTACACCTTGTCTGATCTCACCTTGCTCTTCCCAGGAAACAAATTCCATCTGTAAATGGAATCATTTCCTTTTCCTTGTCCTCCTCCTGGGCGTGAGAAAAGATGCATAAAAGATGTATAAAAGATGCATAAAAGCCTGTGTGTGTGTGTGATGCAGCTACTTAGAAGAACAGAAGCAGGCTTCAGTTAGTTTCCTCATCTGAAGGAGAAATGGGAGATGGAGAGTTAGGTATTTCTCAGTGCCATTTACCCATATGCTGTATTTCCCCAAGTCCTGTCTTCTTAAGTCAGAAATGGCAATAAATAGCTGCTGGGGAACTCCCACCTTGCAGAAACCTTGGTGAAACACCCTTGCCCTATACGCAGAAGCAGCTGCCCTGTTTGGTCTTCCCTTTCCCACACACCCACCAGCTTTCTTGCTACCCTTTAGCTACCCTTACCTCTTGAGGCTTCTGTTGCAGAGGTCCCTGCCCCATGGTTGCTCTGTCACTGGCAGTAGGAGGTTGATCATCTCCTTCCCCCGTGGGTAGAAACTGCAAAATCCAAAAGATCCTTAGATCTTCCATAGGAGGTAAAGGAAAGATCTTGAATATGTGCAGCATCTGAACAACTTTCCCCTTGTTGTTGCAGCAGGAGCTGAGTGATGGATTGAGGTGTCCTTTCAGCATCACTTATGAATTTTTTTTTCTGAGTGTGATTTGATGTTAATTCAAAGCAAAATCCCCAAATTGCAGTATTCTTGCTCAAAATAATTGCAATAATAAAACTTATTGCAAATAAGTTATATCTCAAATCCTCCTCCTAGCATGCTTCAGAGTAACTGAAACATTTCCATCCCACTCTTTTTCTTGAGGGTATAGGTAGGGATTGTATCTATTGAGTCATGGTACCTGACTGACTGAAATCTGAAGCAAACGTGTCTTTGAAATTAAGTTAAACAACTTTATTTTAGTACACCGAAACTGTAAATACTGCTATCAGATTCCTTTTGGTATTGACAACAATTACTTTTTGATGTTATTTCCAAAACAAAATATCATCAAAACTTGATGTCTTGGCATGATTTTGTGCTTCTCTGATTTTGCTGGAAGGCTGATTTCCAGGGGAACTTGTGCTCTTCCCATGGCGGTTTTCCTTTACTGGATGCTTACTGCTTCAGTCACCCCCCACATGGAGGTGAATTGTGTATTTTGCTGGAACAATATAATAAAGCTGATTAAAATAAGGCTGGAAGTAGGGTAATTGTACTGATGTTTGCATTCTAGCAATTGATTTTTTTGTTCTAGAGCATTCTTCCTTGTCTGTGGGCTTCTAAGTGTAGTAAAGGACAGCAGTGTCCAAGGACGAAGAGAACATCTGCCACCAGAAGAAATGTGGCAGATATTCAGAATATCAGATAACCTCTGGTGTTCTTCCGGGTGTTCACTGAGGGGGAGAAGTAAGAAACCTTTCATTTTGATCTCATTACTGGCACTGAAGTGCCAAAGGAGTTCAAAAGAACTTTTCATCTTAAGAAGGAGAAAAGAAACTTTCAAGATGTTCCTCTGAAAATAGTGAAATGAAGACACACAGATTATGGTCTTTCACGTCCATTGATCTGATCCTAGGAAAGAAAGACAGACTGGGGGAAGAAAAGTAATTCTAAAGCACTTTTGACTTGGTGACAGCAGAATGTCTGTCCACTGTTTATCAGCATGAACTCATTAGTTGCCTGAAAAATCAGAGGTCAGAGCAAGTGTTGCAGAAAGCTTTTGTAAAAGTCATTTCCAGATTTCTGCTAAATCCTCCAGGAATACATCCCCATTTTCTGTTTACTGTCTGCAAATGGGTTTGCTGGTGAGAGAGCTATAGAATTAAAACCAAAAAAAAGGGGAGGGAGTGTAAAATCACAAGCAAATATCAGAATAGTCCCAAAAAAGCGCATTCTGAATTCATCATAAGTGTAAGTGTGGGGGGTTTTCCCCAAAAAAACAAGTTAATCATTCAAATGCAGTAAGACACTGGCTGATTCGTGTGTTCAATCATGACTAATCACCACAGCTTGAATTTTGAATATTAAATGTTTGCGGAGTCTGCTCACAAATTATGTGCATAATTTTTATCATGTAGATTAAGTTATTTGATGAATTATGTCAGACAACACATGTCTAAAAGTTGGGACATGTTGGTGGACAATCTGCAAACAGAGAAAGTGATGGATGTGAAGGAATACATGACATAATTTCCTATGAATAATTTACTCATTTCTGAGTTTGATTCCAAGATGTTCAGGTCTTAATTTTTTAGCAATAGCCACTGAGTTTTTGCTGGGTAACATTTAAGGGGGAGCCATCTCCCTTCAAAGTTAAGGTATCAGAAGCTGGTATATGCTGCTACATTGCAGAACTGCTTCCCAGGAGCTGTGTAGCTACGGCCTATTTGGTCTGCTTGTGTCTTGTATCTGCTTCTCATGTTGCTGCCAACTGCAGCCCAGGGAGGTAGGCAGAGCTAGTGAAAATGTCACTGGCATCTTGAAACTACAGGACTAAAACAAACAGCCTTAAGTATGTAAAGCTGATGGTTAATCAAGTGGAACTAGGAATTAGAAACCGGCTTGTTGAATCAGAGAGAAGCAATGGCCTGATTAAAGAAACCAAACTGAGTTGGTAGGTGAGGGCCAGTAAAATGCAGGACTTCATCAGCATGTGAAACCAAATCAATGATGGACCAAGAGTGAATATGAAAGCACTAAGTAAGTCACAGAATCACAGAATGTTTTATGTTGGACAGAGACCATAAAGATAACCTAGTTTCAACCTCCTGTCACAGTCAGGGACACCTTCCAAAAGACCAGGTTTCTCAAAACCCCATCCAGCTTGGCCTTGAATACTTGGGGGCAAGTGTTAGATGCAATACCTGGGGGCAAGTAATGGATGCAAGTGTGGATGGGGCATCCGCAGCATCTTTGCTGACCTCAGGACAAAGACACAAACGTTATGGTGCTACACTCAGGGCTGGGTGAGTTGGATTAAAAGGTATGTTATTTAAAGTATGCCTGAGGTACTCTCACTGGGTTGTAAGTGGGGTGTTTTACTAGTGTCTGCCTGACTTCTTCCCTGGGATGGCCTTTCCTTGCAGTGAAGCATTTTAGCACCCCTGAGATTCAGATTGTATTTGTTTCCCAGTAGAGGCAGGCAAATTCTGTGCCTGTGCCTTACTGCAATTCCCCTCCAGCTTACTGCACATGCCTGCGTGGCTGTTGTCTTGTTCACTCATGCCCCTCAGCTGGGTAGCGTCATGGAGCAGGGATATTTTATGTGTGATACCAATGTATCACAGCCCAAGCCCATGTCTAAGGTATGAGCTAGTTTGAAACACCGTAATTCAGACTGTCTAATGCATTTTATAGGGTTAAGGACAAGAGTAATGCTGTGAATTGGACTTGGATTGCTTACAGCATAGACTGCACAGTTAACTGAGAATTTCATGCTTTGGCGCAATTTGTGTTTGCGGAAAAAGCCTGAAAACAACCTGACGTAGCAATCAAATGTATATGGTAGGAATGAAAGCATATGCAATATCTTTGCCAAAGCATTAATTTTGAAGTAGTTTTGTCAAATTAAATTTCACCCTAGCTTTCTGTTATGGACAAATCCTAAAAACACTAGAAATATCTTTGTAGGGGAATCCTGGGTCCTCCAATAGCCATTGACTTCCTGTGACCTCTAGAACAATGAGTCTTCTTACACTGTCATCATTTGCATCCATAGGAATGTGTCTGTGATTTGCCACAAATTAGGCAATGATAGACAAAAAAATGAAAAAGATGTTTCTCTCTCTCTTTTTTTCTTTTTAAATTCCAATGTCAGCAGCTGGTTTTCATACAGGGTTCTGTCCCCTCCCTGCTTCAGCCTTTGCAATTGATTCCACCAGTGAAACTTAACTGTGCATAAAAATGAAATAAACTTGATTATTCAATCTGAGATACAAAGCAAATGAAAAGTATAAGCTGACACAAACCAAATGGATGATGCTGTGTTTTGGGGTTTTTTTCATTAATACGATTTTCAATTATCAACAGGAGAAGTACATTTGTTATTAGCTCATTGATTTGGGCTCTTAAAGTCACACCATCCTTCTAATGAAGAATTATGTATGGTAGCAATTGGGATAAACAAACATGTAATACAAGACAAGATTGTTTAAAAGGTGCAATCACCACAGTGATGCAGCACTGTATATTTCACTGCTAGCAATAAGTTCAGGAGGCCTCAGACATTCATGAGAAACTGATGATTTCAGTCCTGTTCTGCCCCAGCTACCTTCCTGAGGAAGACTCACTCACACCTCAGGTCAGCTCATTATGGTATCCTTTTACCAGAAATCTCAGAGACAAAATTGGAGGCTTCATTCTCAGCCTGCTGAAGCCCAGAGAGATGGCTCTTAATTATTTCCACTGCTCCTAGAACAAGGATATTATTATACCTAAAAGGAAAATTGGAAAGTTCTGGGAATCTGTACTAGCTTCCAAAGAGTACTTTGTTTTGCAAATGCTGAAAAAGGTTTCCTAAATATGGGACAACTATTTGCAAAGCTTGTTACCCACAAGCCAGTGAAGTCCAAAAGCTAGTAAGCTTCAATTAAAACAAAACAAAACAGAAAAAACCCAACCCCCCAAGCAAACAAACAAAAAAACCCAACTACAAAAAATCCCACACCAAAACCCCTACCACC
>VZRE01008065.1:157416-206598 GCA_013396775.1 Cephalopterus ornatus
CCCCCAAAAAAAAAAAAACAACAGTCACAGGGTAGTTACTTGGTTAACAAGAATATGCAGAACTGCGCTATTGTATGTTTTCAAACTTCAAAAATGCATGCATCAGTGGCTGAAGGAACTCCCATGTGTTGAAGACTGGTGAGAGATCTGGTCAGGTAATCCCATACTTAACCACTTCTTCATTCACACATGGGATTGTATTTCCCCAGGGGAAGAGCAGCAAGCTGGCTGAAGTGAAACTTGCTAAGTCACTCCTTTGTCCACAAAACCACCCCTCTGACCTATGTAAAATTTCCAGGTCTGTCATCCTTACAGTCCTTGTGATGGGATAATTAGAAAGTTGTCTGTGCTGTTATTGGGCATCTTAGAAAAGGGATCCCTCTGTCTTGGTAATCCCCTTCGAAGGCCCAGTGCCACAGGCAAAGTGTGGGTGTGTGGAGAGGCAAAAAGATAAAGGGATGAGGAAAGAGAAAGTGGAATTATTTGTTTCTCTCATAAGAAGTGAAAGGATTGATTGGTGTCATGGGAGAAATTAATACCCACCTTGACCATTCAGTATCTTCAGGCTTGCTTGATCATGGGGACCTATCCATCCTCTATGGGATTTTTTTATTGTGGAAGGATGGTTTGGGTAAAATAAGACACTTTTGTGCATTAAGATGAGGAAAACAAAGGCTTCTAAGTGCACAACTATCCATCTTTAGAGGTACTCAGAAGTCTTCTAGACATGGTCCTGGGCAACCACCTCTGGGTGACCCTGCTTGGTCAGGGGAGGTTGACCAGATGATCTCCCCAGGTCCCTTGTCACCTCAACCAGACTGATGTGGTCCACCTCCAGAGTTTTCACTTAAAGCTCGTGAGGAGTCCATGTCTTCACTGGGAAATGGTGGGTGCCAGTTTCCAAAAACTTAATATTGGAAAGAGAGAGAGAATAATAAGCAAAGAACAGCAGAGCCTTTTCAATGCCTTAGAGTAATGAAAAGTGAACTCCCTTTGTTTTAGACCATGCTGTAGTAATTGTGTGTGTGCTTTCTCTATTGATAAATGTCTCCCTTACTCTGGCTGAGACTTCTCATAACAGGCATATCAGGGAAAAAGATTAAATATGTATCTAGCAGCACAACTAAACTTACAGAAAACCCCACCCTCAATGCAGTCTTTTCCCACCCAAAGCTTGGAATACAAAAAGGGAAAACATGCCAGAATCCATTTCGTTCTTAAAAAGCTGTTCTTTCTCTAAAACTTCAACCACTCTGGAGCAAACACAGGAAAACCAGGATTTTGACTTTTTTTTTTCTTAAAGCTTTTTTTCAACATCAGGTGCTGTCTGTCTAGAGTTTCTCTGACCCTTGCAGTGCATACACGGTTCATTAAGTTAGAGAAAGGCATCATGTCAGCCCCCTTAGGTCTGACAAGAACAGTGACTGGGTACCTGCTGCTGCTACTGTGTTTGCTGAAGGCCTGGGAGACATTAGAGTAGGCTTTGCCAAAGACAGCGCAGGGTAGGCACATTTTTTTGGAGAGAAGTGACACAATAAGCTGAGATCTAGTTGGTGAAAATATCTGAAGCATGGATGAAAAGTTGAAACCCCACTAAAAGCAAACCATTCTTGGTTCTCACAGTTCTGTAAAGAAATGTTTTGTGGAAGTCTAGAACTGCAGCATCTCAAACTCTTTTCTAACCCTATGAATGGCCCATTTCCTCCTCTTCCTAAAAGACAAAAAAAAAAATGTTTTTAATCTGTCAGTTAAGGATAGCGGAGAGTCTGGTGGTATCCTTGCTTTCTTGCTTGGGAAGTATGAGATGTGGCAACAGGGAATAATGTTGTGGAATGACTAATGGAAAGGGAGGTACTGTAATTTGGCATCTTCCATGGCACATGAGCAGTCATTTTAGGGAGATGCTTTTTCTGTAGAAATGAATGTCATCTTTGCTAGCAGTTTTTTCTGTTCTGGTTGTAATCAGCACTGTGAACAAATCCCAAAAAACTGTACTCAAAACTGACTTATACACATAAGCATGGCATACAATAGATGTGCAGGATCTTTGAAAGCAAAATTCAAAGACCAAATTGTCTATGTGATTGTTCTTGTTATAAAACAATTTCATGATTCCAGAATTTTACTGAGGGGATAATGTGTTGTTTTCCAAGCTGAAAAAAAAAAAAGTCCTGGAAATGAAATGTGGAGTTTTCCACCTGCCAGATCAATAGCTTTTCAACATTTTCCTTTTTCTTGTGTTTCCCAAGTGAATGCCTGTTATTTGGAAGCATGACAGAAATAAGACAGAAAATGACTGCAGGAAAATTTGAAGCAAAGTCTTTCATTTAAACAACTGTAATGCACAAAGAAACAATGAAATCTGATTTTTTTTTTTTCATTGCAAAAAGAAAGTGAACAATGCTGTGTTGCTGCACAACACTGGATTTGCCGGTGTTGGGCTGAGCAGACCCTTTTCTAATGGCAGGCAGTCAGTGCCTGGAGGAGCATACTCCGCAGTGGCATTTCCAAAGCATGTAACATAGATGTCCACAGTTTTTGCTCTGTGCTTAGCACTGGAGATTTTGATGGTGTTCTTACATGATAGCTGAATGCACGAAAAGAGATCCCCAGTTAAACATTGACAAAAAACTAGGATTCACCTATGGCTACAGAGACATCTCTAGTAAAGTCTGAGTTGCGCTCAGAGGGAGGAAGGTCAGGCCAAGTTGTTCAAGCAATAGTGCAAGCACATTGATCACTAAAACTTCTGAATCTGCAGTGAATTTGATCCTTTTGAGGGAGCAGGGTTACCTATTTGGTGTTTAGGGGGTTTTCCCCCCTTCTTTTTACTGATCCATGGAGTTGCACTTCTAAGCTGAAATGTCTACTTGCTTCCTGCAGCCTCCTTGCTTGTGTGCAGCTGTGCTTTGCTGGCGATGCTCAGAGAAGCACTGACGTTAGCAGGATAGTCTTGCGCAAAAGTGTATCTGCCAGCGGCACTGAGCAGAGGCATTGGAGCTATTTGATGCTGTCAGTGAGTTAAGAAAGCAAAACTATGTCTGTTTGAACAGGGGCGGTCAGGGATCACTTAATGTGGCTAACAAAGAAGTGGAAACAAACTTACAAGTGCAGCCAAGCCTAATACTCCTGCCTTGCCAGGCCTTAGAAAGGCCATAGCGGGGCGGTTGCTTTGCTCTGCAGATGGTTGATAGGGAGGGAGGTTGTTGAATGCTCTGAAAGGAGATTTGGAGTAAGAACATCTTACTCTGCCCAGCATCTCCTTCGCCATCAAGTGAGTCCCAGTGGTCTCATGCACATTGGGCCTCCCTGCCCCAGCACCTTCGATAGGGGAGCATTGGACAGGAAAAGGGATCCAGTCATCAAAGTGTACATGGTGCAGGGACAACACCTCAGCACTGCTTGTTTCCTGGGGTGAGTGGTTAATTTCCATATATGGAAGCAGGTACCACCGTCTAAGACAGGGATGCAAAAAAGCTGCCAGCTGCCAGAAATCCCTGGGATCATCAAGAAGGTTGGATCTGTTCTGACACCATAGGATAGAGAATGGCCATTCACTCTCAGCCTCTCTCTTTGGGAGAGTTTCTACCCCATAGCACCAGGGTCTGCCTTAACACTCATGGCACAAGCACTGAGAAAGGTCCTGAGGAGAAGACCTGGACAGATGAACAAACACCAGCTGTAGCAGGCAACGGCAGCCCTCCCTGTCTAAATTCAGCAGAGCCATTGCAGAAAGGTGCTGGAGCTGGAGGACATCCTTGAGGCAGAAGCAAAAGGAGAATGGCTGCTGTAACACAATTTGCTTAGGGAAGCGTCTGCTGCTCAGGAATGCCAGGGGTGTTTTTACATCACCTTTCCACAGCAACGGCTCTGTGCTCACCCCACTATCCAGAGAGTGAAGGAAACTGATAGACTGAAGGGATGGGTGGAGAACGCATGACGAAGGTACAAAAATCTGGGAAGAGCGAAGAGGAACTTGGGTGAACATTGTGGAACGCCTATGAGCTGTGGCAGCATCCCCTGGTGGGTAGAAACTTCTCACAGAGGCAGGTAAGGCTGATGTAGGGTCCAGCAGGACTGCTTCATGCAGACCCTACTGACCCTTCAGGCTCTTTCTGTAAGCTCTTTGCCCTAACCTTCCCTGAAGGCACGGTGGTATCTGCTCAATCCTGGGGTGGAGAAGGGCTCAGATTATCCATCAGTGCACCTATGCTCAGTTTATGGCCACAATCAGCCAGCACATACTTGGTATTGCACCCTCTCTGATTTGATTTGATTTTAAAACCTCTGAGGAGCAACAAGTTTTGCCTGTCCCTGTTGGGTGCGTTCCCAAAGCCACTGAGGAGGATAAAGAGAGTATTCTGTGTGAAATCAATGGGTCTGGTTTTCTCAAAAGTTTGGTGGATGATTCTGAGGACTCGAAAGGGAGCTGAGTTAAAGAGCAATGGTTTTCAGCAGGCTCTAGACCACTTTGGCTATATAAGGGTCATTAGGCAAGACTTGAAGCATTCCAAATCACTAAAGCCTTCATTTCCAATCTTGGCTATGTTTCATCCTAACCATCACCCTGAATGCTGCCTTTTATTCAGGACAACTTGTCTTTTCAGCAGTGTTTAAATGCATTCTTAATGTGAATTATCATGTTTTATGGTAGAGCATCTGAAAAAGAAAGAGAGGTTTTAAGAAAGCTTTTTGCTGGCAATAAATTAGATCCAAATTTCTGTGATAAGCTGCAATAGCTCTTCAGAGCAGATGTATTTTATCAATTTAAGAACACAGACTGAGAAAACATGTACTGCATTCAGACTTTTAAAAAAGTATTTTCATATTAGTGTGTACACATTCAACAATAAATCTATAGAAGCTATTATTGTGTTCCAGTTAGACATGATGCAGCTTGTGCTGTGTCTGTTATTTATATATGGGATGACAGAGGCACTTTTCAAACCACAACTTGCTTCTTAATGTAAAGCTGGGTATGAGTGGAAATGATGGGCTACTGGCCCAGGTTCAGTCAAGGGACAGGGCATGTTCCCAGCCAGATAACCCACTCACATGCAATTTTATAGACCCACAATACATGGGAGAAACCCCTCACAGTTATCTGCAATCCAGTTTCCTGGCATAGGAACCTTCTCAGCTGCTGCGGTTGCTGCCACATATAGTGTGAGATGTCACTGACACCACCTTCCTCCTCCTCCTCTTCCTCCTCCTCCCAAATGTCTGTGTTCCCAGCGCCCAGGGAGGGAGGCTGACATTATCTGCCAGCTTGGACATGCCTGCAGCCATGTCCCTTGTGACGCCAGCAACATGTGTGCATCTTGCCTCGCTCAGAGGAATGCCTCTGAGTGGTGATGAGGCTGTAGGTGGTGTGGGAAATACCATCTAGGCTGTCCAACACTGTAATGATGGTCCCCTGAAAAATCAATACAGTCCCACTCCCCCAAGTGCTTCTGTGGCATTTGTCTGAGCTTTTTCAAAGGAGGCAGGTCCACCTTCTCTGAGTATTATATAGTAGGTATGGAACACGGTCCTTTCCCTTGCCTTGTCATCTTCCACTTTTTCAAAACAATGCCAGTCTGTAAGTGATTTGTTTTTCTTACACCAGCTGTATAGGTTCTTGAACACCACCAACCTACATTTTTCTTGCTTTTTAATATTTTTTTTCTTGAGAAGAGAATATTTTGAAGAGAAGCCTGCTCAATTTTGTACACATTTGTATCTGTTTTTCAACTAGTGTGTGAAAATAGCCAACAGACTTTACAAGAATAATTCTCATCAGAAGAAAGAGGCAAACAGGGGAAGGTTTTGCTAAACAAATGATTGATTTCCATATCTCTGTAGAACTCAGGGCACCCATAAATTGAGGCAAAGGCCTTGAATCCTTAGGATCTTACGAATACAGACTGTATGACTTCTGTGAATGGAAAATTTGCCAGTCCTATTGGCAGACTAGTTTGTTAGAATTAGAGAATTGAGAGAACAGAAAAGCAGCTACTTGGAATTTCATTGTTTTCTAGCATGGTTTTCCTAAGGAAGCAAGTCTTATGCAATTGTGTTGGCTGTCTGGCTTGAACCTCTCAGTGTTTGAAACCCTTGGTCATTTTTAAGCACTTTTTCAGAGGGGGAAAAGTCTGAGACATTAAGAAATTCCATCTATCATGTGAAAATTAGAGCCCCCATAAAATAAAAAAACAGAAAGGCAAAATTTGTGCCTCAGTTCAGGCAATGTCAGCAACACGATCACAGGTGCTGCTAACTGCTGGAACACCCACATGAGAGAGAGACTTTATAAATGTCCCAATCACAGGAAAAGCTTCCCCAGGAGCTTTAAATCAACCACAAGACATAGACCTGCAAGGAGACAGATTATGTTAAACTGTGTGAGGGAGTAGTTTTCAAACTACTACATTTTCCCCTGGCCAGAGCCATCCTTATATCATTTAATTTCTCTACATCCCTGAGAAATTTCCTCAGATCTCAAACATCTGAGAGAGTTTTCCCTGAGCAAAGCCATGGATGCCAATAAATGTGCACATCCAGAGTACACAAGAGATTTTTCAGAAACCCTGCTGAGCTGAGGTCAAGCAGAGCAAGCAGAAATTTTCTGTCTTTCTCCATTGCCTCCTTCAGTTTTCTTCCCTCCGCAGGCAGGCAGACCTGGATTAGGAGGTTTCCAGATCAGAAGTGCTGATGCGACATTGTGCTGGCCACATCACTTCCTCCTTTAATTGTGTTTGTTTCTGTTTCGCTCTGCGGTTGGACCAAGACGGGTTGCCCGGGGTTTGCACTTTCCAATTCAGTTCCTTCTTTCTGTGTGGAGGAAATTTGCAACTTCTCCTTATGACATGACGTGATGCATTTCAAGACTGTCTTCATGAAAACTCTTTTCTTGTCCTATTCTTCCTTAAGCTTCGTGAGGATGACTGAACCAGGTTTGTTCACTCTTAATTATTTGGCACAGAGTGGAACAGCTCAAACTGGAAACACTGAACCTTAAGGCAGAATAGCCATCAGCCCTGTGGTTCAGGCATCACTGGGGAAGGCCCATGTTGAAATCCCCAATCTGCCTGATTTGGAGAGGGAAGTTGAAGTGAGCCTGTCTACTGGAGTGCCCCTTTCTGCCAGAGTGAGAGCTGCTGTCCTTTGTGTTGAGCATGGTAAGCTTTAGACCAGGCTTGGGTCAAGACCAGAAAAGGAAGTAAATGCCCATATAATGCATAGAGGAAGAGGCCATGCCAAAAAAGCCACTGAAAACACAGCTTCACTTTACTTTGCCCCTATCCTGTCCATCTCAGTGTTGTTTGTAGATGGTCACTGACAAATGGATCCAGGAAAAAATATAAAAACACATGAGGATCATTGAAATGAGAGATAGTTTAACAATGGACTTGTCAGTGTTAGGTTTACTATTGGCCTTGGTGATCTTAAAGGTGTTTTCCAAACTAAATGATTCTATGATTCTATGTCTGATCTGTCCACTCTTTAACTGCTGGACTGAGTCATCCTGGGCACACTGAGGTGGGCTTCTCTTTTCCTCTCTCTGTTTAGGCTCTGGTGCTCCTCAGGAGAAGTGTTGCCTCTTCTTATGGGTTTCTCTAAGGCCTGTCACCACAGAAAATGTTATGAGACACCCACAGAGTCTGTTAGTCACCTGTAGAGGCGTGGTGGGTGTCTAAATGGGGTTGAGAGGAGATATTACAGAAGCTGCATAAAAAACCTTCTTGCCTCTCTCTGGGCTGAATAGCCTTCTGAGTGGTTGGGAACTTTCCTGGCAGTGAAATGTGACATCTTTACTCAGTTTGACTACAAGGGGCAAGAGCTGGAGGCTGTGGTTTCTGCAGTTGATGATTAGTTTTCTAAGTCACTGTCCCTGGCAGGTAGGTGTACCTACACATTTACTCTGAAATGTGGTAGTGGCTCTACTCTGTCAAGGTGCTCTCAAGGAGTAGAATTACATGTTTTAATTTGAGATTAAGATTAGAGCAGGAATTTGATTTCCTCTTAGATGCAATCCCTGTTTAAAACAAAATCTCCATGTACCAAACAAAATCTTGACTTTTGGTCCCAGCAGGAAAAAAAAAAAGTCATAGTTGCACACCACCATTCACTCTATTTTCTGCAACAGCTGAAACTTTCCAGAAGGCAACCTCAACCATATAAACCCTCTCATCCTCAAGCATTAGATATCTTCTAGACATGTTCAGATGAAGAACGCATTCTAGAGTTTAGAGGAAGAGAATCAGAAGACTTTCTCAGAAGAGCTCAACTTCATACGTCATTGTGCGCCCCTTCACACCAAAGTAGTATGCTTGCTTATTGAACACTTCCAGTGCCCAGGCTGTTCCTGCTACTCCTAAAGGTTGAAACTTACATGAGAGTTTGCACATAAACCCCTTGGCTGGAGCACATGAAATGGTAAATTCGAAGTGGCCAAACAAAATTCTTGGCAAAGCCACAAGATAGTATTTTGTTTGGGAATATTCAAGGACGTGCAACCTCAGGGTGCAAGGAGACAGAACTTTTCCTAAAGAAAGGGACAAACCTCTAAAAGCTCCTGTCACAAATACAGACAGCAGATGACTGATCATCAAACAGCAGAAATAGTTTTCTGGGCATGTTTCTATTCAGAAATTCTCCCCGATCATTTTTTTTTAATTGAAAATCCCCTGAAAAAAAAATGGATTACTTTCTAGTGCTAAGCCTAAAACTGCTCTGCCAGTCTATGTACAATATCTTGGACTTTGTGGAAGTGCAGCTTGGTGCACACAAGGTCTCTCTCCCACCGTCACTCTGCAAACAAGCAATTGAACAGCCCCAGCCGCTGCCGAGTCACTGCCATTGCACAAATAGGCTCTCTGTTCTCATGGGTGGGAAAATACTTGTCCCAGTGGTGTTTGGACTTTCTGTAGCTCCAAGGGTGCTTGTGGTGTTATAAATAGCAGCAGTGGGGCTATTAAAGCGTGTAAGGCTGTGAGTAACACTCCGTTTGAAAGTGCATTCTCTGTGGTAGAGTTATGTTTTTATTTCCAGTATATGTCCAGCGTTTATAATTTATAGTCTTCCCTTCTGGGAGTTCATGATGAATCTGGAAGGGAGAAGTTTTGCTTTCCCATTTCATGAACTGGAACAACCCTGGTTCATTGGGCCTGTTATACAGATCTCTGTCCAAATGCCCCCCACAGTATGAAGCAATGTACTTTATCTTCTTCCTTTTTTCTTGGTTGCTTTAAAATATGCCTTTCACCAGACTAGACTGAGTGCTATTTCTCTGCCAACTATCTCTGAATCTTGCCCTCCTACGAGTCATCTCTGACAGCGTATAGAGCCTCCCCCTTCCTAAGAACTGGGGAAGAGGGAAGAGAAAGAGAAAGGGAAGAAAGCCTCTGCTGGAGGCTGTAGGAATGGCCAAAGTTAAAGGAGACTGTGTCTGTTCTGCTACATGTGGCAGGTCACGCTCGAGCATGGGAAGGTCTGAACTCAACATAGGTTGCAGTGAAGCTGCCTTGTGTTTCCACAGCTGGCAGGGTGCAGTCATAGATATCATTCCCCATAGGCGGGAGACCTCCCTGCAATGGTGTGCGTGGCTGCTGTGTGAGAAGCAGCAGAGGATAACAAAGTGAAATCCAGGATTTCTCTAGCACAGCCTAGCGTGTCAGGGGAGGCTGGGATCTGGCAGCAGGTAACACCAGCACACGGCTCATGTTGAAGAGGTAAAGCACCAGAGACGTGCCAGCTCTCTCCCTCCAAATACAGCTAATGCTCAAGATATCTATTGTAACAATGAGCTCTCTTGACAAGCAAAATTGCAAAAAAACCCACAAAACCCCATGCAGAGAAGCTGATGTAGATTAGACCTCAGCATTAGGTGAAATATTCGGTGGGAATACCTCCTGCTGGCTTAGCTTGGGGGGGGAAAAAAAGGAGCAAAAATTCAGTGCACAGGAAGAGTGCAGATTTTTAGATATGGATACATGAATTTGAAAAGCCTCTTTCTTAAAGTAAGGCGGGCTCTAGAGGGCTATATATGAACTAAAATATAACATGAAATATAACTCAGAAAGATATACAGATGTAAGAGTATCTTTCAGAACTGGACATTTTGTAAAAGCTTACTTATTTTTTCTAAATAAGTGGCACTGAGAAGCCCTGCTGGCACAGACCTCATCTAATGAGAAACAGTCTAATGATTCCTTAAGATTTAATGTCTTTTAAGGAAGATCTCAAACCTCAGTAACAGGAAAATATCCATTAGAAAATGTATTCTTAATTCTTTCAAATTTCTTTCCAACAAGGAAATCCTAACTTCTTAGTGGAATCAAAGTTTGCCTTTGAGGAACAACTGGAAACAAATAGGAGCATTAGAAACATCTTTGTAGAAGCCAACAATGACATTTTGCCCCAGCTTTCCTCTTGTGTTTCAGGTAGGCACAGTTTTATTAATGCATATGAGTGTTACCAATTGCAACCTGAGAGAGCATGTCCAGCCAAGCAGAAATCTAGTTTACATACCTTGCCTTCACCCCTCTGTGATTATTTTGCTCTCTATTAAATGGTTGGTTGGCTTCCTAATTAAAAAGGCAAGAAAAAGCACTTTTCATTTGCAATAGTTTTGGGCCTTAATCTCACAGGAGGTCTAACAGCGTGTGCTGTTGACACAGCTCAAACATTCACATCTCAGTTACCCTGAAAAAGTACTGCAAATATGATAATGAACTTAACACGTGTATCAGCGTGAGAAGTCAGAGAGGCCGAATCCAGCCTATTGCACTCCTCCAGCAGCAAACAGTGGAGGAACATGCCCTGCACAGGAACATCTGTGTAAACACACACTCCCATGGCTTTTGAGACATCCTGCTCCTCCCCAGTGCTGTGCTTTGTCACGAGGGGCTGTCACCAGCTTACACTATGGCACACAGCCTTGCAGGATGCTGAGCTCTGGGGGTGCCTTGTAAGGTGGCAGCTGTTTTTCCACAGGCACACTGGGGTGGGGGAAGAAAGGAGAGCTCTGTGGTTACCCCAGTGAAACCAGCTGAAGCTACTGGCAGGTGTGAGACCACCTGGTGAATGTGGCACAGAGGCTTCCTGTTTTGTTTCTCTTATTTTAAAGCATGTTGGCAGGTTTGTGCATGTGTGTGAGCTCTTACCTGCTCAGCGCATCTTCTCAGTGAGCAGTCTTTGCCCAGCTGTAGCATATTTTATTTCCTCCTCCAGATACCATGATCCACTGGCTGTGCTCACTCTTCAGACAAATACAAGTCAAGGGCTTGTAAAGCATGACAGAACAGAGCTTGCTACAGAGAAGAGAAATGAAATGAAGTAGTAGGGCCAGAAAAGGGAAGTTCACCAAAGGAAGCTACTCTCTAGTCAAAAATCAGCATGCTTAATTGTGCCCTTACTGTAGTTTGGTCCTAGGATGCTCTGCCATCACATGGGAGGCTCCCAGCAAGGTGCACCTGAGCTGGCCACTCCTGAGCCAGTGGGATACCCCACAGGGGGAGGCTCAGTGGAGAAAAACAGCTATTATTTAAAGCTCTTGGCTTCTCTGCCAGCTTCAAGCACAAGCTGCAGGGAGATGAGATAATGACAGTCACTGTGGGGGCAGACCCCAGTGCTGGGGGATTTCAGATAGGCACCCAGTGGCTCCTGCAGTCCTTGGGTCCTTAAATGTTCTGAAGGGTCCTGAAGGACGTGGGGAGTCTTTTCTAGTTATTGATCACAGTCCTCCAGCCTCTCCAGTACAACCCACATGTCTGACCCTGAGGCTGAAAGCAGAAGATGTTTGCCCTCCTGACGCAAAACAGGTGAAATTATTGTTTGGGGGTTGCCAGACAGTGTTGTAAAAGCCTCACATGCTCATCTTCTGAATGTGCTAGTTTTGCTCAAACTTCAGAAGATAACTTTGTTGTCACCTCCAAAGCAGTTTCTTTC
The DNA here is from genome assembly GCA_013396775.1 of Cephalopterus ornatus. Taxonomy (NCBI): domain Eukaryota; kingdom Metazoa; phylum Chordata; class Aves; order Passeriformes; family Cotingidae; genus Cephalopterus; species Cephalopterus ornatus. The sequence goes on from VZRE01008065.1 coordinate 169,348, forward strand.
CAGAGAAGCTGTTGCAAATGACAATAAAATTTGCCTTCTGCTTTCTACTTTCCAGATAAGTTATTCTTGGGTCAGGGTAGCACCCTACAGACAGCCAAGCACTGCAGTGCTAGACTGTGATTTCTGACTTGAAGGTTGCCTGCCACTGACACTAGCTTTGCCCAAGGAGGGCTGTGTAATCCTTAAGTAACCTATCAGCAATCAAAAACCAAACCAAATCTGAGGTGCTTGCATGCCTCCCCTGTTCTTCCTCTTGGTGGGAAAAACAGAGGTGAACTATAAACAGAAAGGGAATGTATTCTGCCTATCAAGCTGCCAAAGCAGTCACCAAGCTGCATGGGATTGTTATTTGCTGGCCTAGAAATAGTTATGCAAGTATATTCAATTTTCCTGGAGAAAAATGGGCTTGTAATCAATATTTCAGTTAAGGTCCCAGTATCCAGGCTTCAGAGGGGAAGGCAGAAAGACCCCGGTGGTCACTTGGTCACCTCTAGGCTGGTGGCTGAGGTTTCTTGCTGATGCTTACCCAGGTCCCCACGGACAGCACAGGTGGCCTAGACAGTGGCCAAATGCTCTAAGACCCCATGAAACAGGGAGTAACAATGCTCCTTGCCTCTGTGTTGTGTTTGAGGGATGAGAAGGACTGGGAGGGAAGATGGTGTCTGCTGAAAGGGGATGGTGTCTGCTGAAAGGGGATGATGTCTGCTGATGAACAAATGTCATGAGGGACCACAGTGCCAGTGTGGCCAAGCTTATCTCAGAGCTCAGCGCTATGGCTGGGCGTCAGGAGTGCCTGATTCTCACTTGTGAGCCCAGCTTCTACAACATGTGCTCTTATGAATGTACATGCTGCTCCCAGGTCATGGCAATGATTTCAACCAAATTTCTTATCATGCCCAGTTTACCTCAAAATGCTCTAGTTCTGTTTACTGAAGTAATTTCTTTCACTAGCTCACTTCTGCTTTCACAAAATGTAAGATCATCTTAATCAGAATATACATTATTCTTGGTTTTGTTACATATTTTTTTTTAGCTTTTTTTTTCATGCTGTTCAATCAGCTCCAAAATTTACACTGGGGAAAATAATTTCAAGAGCTTTTTTCTCCTTACCTTTGAACTACTGAACACCAATACAACTGCAGATTGCTGTTTCATAAAAACAGATTAAAGGCAAAGTAGAGTGTAACGTCCTTTTTGCCTAGGTAAAAGTTAATGAAATTTCATTGTTTCACTCTCCCATGTTTATAAAAGTGCTGCCTTATATCGCAGTCTGCAAAAGCATAAATAAATCTGTGTTTTTATATATAGATATGGTCATATAACTGTTTCAGAGGAGAGAATCTCTCCAAATTGTTCTGTCTGGGTACTGGAAAAAATGTAGTAAGTAATGCAAGTAAAAGAACCAGCAAAATAGCAATCCTATCTAGCCTACTGTAAAATACCAAATGTGGGCAAGATTAAACCAAATGTGGTTTAATCAGCATTTGCTCCAGTGTCCCTCAAAATAAAATTGCTTTTTTCTCTGTTGGGACACAGTTTATCATGGCACAAGTGCAAGTAAATAGTACACTACAGGTCGTATCTTACTTTGAACTGTGGGTAACCAGCTTTACTGGGTACCTGGACACACGTGACTTCTGCTGGTCCCTGGTCAGGCAGAGGGTAAGTGTAAGAATAACACTTTAGTCCTCCTGTCTGAGCTGATTTACCAGACAAGTAAGTTTATCACTAATAATAGAGCAACTGAAGCCCAGGAGCGCTGCAAAGTAAAGAAGGGATTTACAACAACCAGAAAGCAAGGATTTAAAGCAGCCAGGAAGAAAAACAGTTGCAAATTGCAGCATAATTTAGTGTTAATGTCAGGTGCAAAGCATTAAGGAGCTAACCTAACGGCATGTGCCCATGCAGACTCACACAAAATGCTTGCCTCTTTCTTAAGGGTTTTACTGGCATTCACCTCAATGATCCCCAAATGCAGACTGAGCAGAGACCTAACCCAACACTGCCCTGGACATCCCCAGGGACATACCTGGATGTTGAAAGCTCTCAACATCCTGTAGCACCAATCTCCCATTTAGGATTGATTTGACTACTCAAACTTCTGTTAAAAATGCTTTGTTACTAGATCCATTTGGATAGAAGAGCTTTATTTACTAGACAGGCTCTGTTCCTGTCATATGCATTGTCTTGTTTTATGCATGTAAGCTGTACTGACAGTGGAGAAGACCACACTTTGTGGAGGATTTTAGAACACTTATTAGCAACTTGAAAATAGTAAAAGCTGTTTCAACAGCCATTTGTCTTTCAGTACCCCATTGTCACCACTCCCTGTTACTTAGAGTCAGGAGAGGACTCTCTTGGTAATTTTTATTCTACTTTATGAGAGCTGAATGCCTGTTTTAGATCTCTGGTACTGCACTGCTTGAGACTGCTGGCTTTTCTGCTTTGGATCATGCATGTTTCGATTTGCTGCTGTGCCTGTAAAGAAAGAGCCTTCAAAAGTGTCCCCTTTTCTCCAACTGTCTTTGGGCTTTTTTCTGTTTATCAGCTATAGATGTATAAAAGTAATGTTTTTTGGCTTAATTTTTCTGTTGAGAAACAAAAGGTGTTGAACTGTTGTGGTTATGGGGGGCAATCTGACTACTACAGATTAAGGCAAATTTAAACAATCAGCTTGGCTTGGAGAAACATTCAGTCGAAGAGACGAAAAGAATAAAGACACCAGAATAACAATGTACGGATTTAAAAGCACAGGCTCTATCTCCTTAAAAAATGTTCGCTACTTTTAACACTTTAAAGACCGTTAAAATAACAACCCGATGACAATGCCACCACTGGCCTCAGAGTATAGCATGGAGGACAGTGAGCTTTTGCTGCTTTGTGTCAATTTGCTATAAACTATTGATTAGGTCAGAAAAATGTTCTTCTCGGAAAAAGATACTCAGTTGCCCTTATACTTCATGAAAGCCGTGACCTAATCCCTGATTCAGCATAGTACTGTTTTCCAGGTCTAGACATAATAGCTGCTGCACTGACGCTCTTTCTTGCTCAGATGTATCAGGCCATGCATCAGATGGTGATGCCCTGACCAAGTAGTATTCAAACAATTCTCAATATGTCTCAGAAACTATTAATATTTTTAAATCAGCCCCTTGGGCAGTACATCATGTCAGTGTTTCTGGCTACACAGACTTTATCTAAATACTTTGGCAAGCAGGGGCTCAAATCAGTGTTTCTATGACGAATCACCTAGTTTAAAAAGACATGGTTTTATCTATTTTAAAGCTATGCTATTTTACACCAGCCAAAAGAATGGCTCTTTCTTTCCAGGAGGCAATCCTAAAACCTTTATTTGACTAAATTTACCTGGGATGTACAACCCAGATTATTTTGCAAAGTCATCTATGCCACCTTAATGCAGAAAGAGGAAGAAGTTTTACTGTTATTGTATTCAATTGTTTTGGTTTTGTCTTCTTAAAGTGATTATTTCATTTGATTATCATACAAGAATTTCATCTGTCATTTAGTTTAGGTGTACCTGAATTCATTATACTGTCTAATTTATATTTGATATAAAATGACAATAGCTTGAAACTGTATTGACAGATCTTTATTGAAGATAATTACTCAACAAGAATCATTCTGAATGAATTACATTGAAAATTCCCTTCAATTTCACAGCACTCCAGTGATAGGAAACATAACTATACACATTTCCTTAGCTAAATTGTCGCTATAATTTTGTTTAAAACTCTCTGAATTCTTTCAGGTAAATTTGAGCTCCCCAGAGAAGCCTGTAACACCTAAGCTCAACTTCTGAGATTTGATTAATTCACAACTCAAGATGATATTACTACAGGCAGATGTCTCGCTCGTTTCCCTGAGATGGCAGGTTGTCACTTGGTTCAGGGAAAGAGTTTGATGGGAAGGGTGGGAGAAGTGGCCATCTTCCCTGCTGTTATCAAGAAGAGGATTTGTTCCCCATTTGCAGAGCAGGAAGGAAACTGGTCACCACGATGTGTGTCCGGTGATGTCTCTCCCTCTGCCTAACCCTGAGAAGGAACTGGAGGACCCAGGTTGCATCCCCAATCGCTCTCCTCTGGCTATTTCTGTCTCTAAGCTCCATGGGACCAGTTCGAGGTTCATGTTTGATCACCTACATAACTTGCTTCAGGATTTCAGAGGCTTTATGCTCAGCACTTTGCAGAAGCAATCTACAGAAATAAAAAATATGTCTTTTAATGTCAGTGGCTACACACATTTTACCTCCATAGATTGCAATAATTTATTCTCTCAATTTTCATCTATTTCTACCAAAGAGAGCTAAGTCAAAATCTAAGATGTGTGGGTTTTTTTTCTTAAACTATTAAAATTCATTTGAAAACACAGGTCATATATGTGATATAATGGTTCTAATCCATCTTGTATTCCTTGGCTAGAAACTGGCATGTAAGGTACTGGCTTTCCAATAATTATCTACTAGAGAAATTTTCTAGAAATTATACTCAGCCAGGATAAAAAACAGCAGAAAGGAGGAAAAATAATTACACAGTAAACCATGGGAGAGGAGGGAAAGAAAAAAGGTAAAATATCATAAATGCATCTGAAATACAAGTGTGGTGTATTCACACAGAGAAGGCATTCAGCATTCACAATAGCTTATATACGCTTGACCTAGTAAGTAGTGTAATTGTCACTCAGATATATTGAAGTAGTATTTATTTCATGTCATATTTAAAAATTAGTTGAGTAACAAAAGTGAGAAATTAAGAATAGTGAAGACAGGAATATAGAGGTAGAAGACAGATGAATAGGGAATGATCACACTGAGAAATCATATTGAGAGTGAGTGTACTACAGATAAGTTAATTCTTTCATAGACTATTAATTAAAGGTTTATTTCCTTGTGTTGAAGTATCATTATCCTAATGCATTTAGACAGAGAGGAAGAAAAGGAAAGGATGGGGTAGATGTAATTCACCATCAGGAGAGTAAAGCCACTGCATATAACACAGTCCTTCCTTCCACATGTTCTGTCTCTCTCTCCCAGTGTAACACTTCTAGATTTTCATCATCATCTTAGAAATAATTTATATTGTTGTGCTTCAGCTGGTTTATTTGTATTCAGTTTCCTTTTAGCCAAATGGGATTGTTTATTGGGAAGCATTACAGTGTATCACTGAGTAGCCAAGCTATTTTAGTTTGGCTGTACTTGTTTCCTGCAGGTCTTGAAGGTTGCCTGCTGCTTTTCCTAAGGGTCTGAGCCAGCAAATTTTCAGTATCCACCTTAACATTTATTGCTAGGACTTTATATGGCTCTTCACAGAAACATGTACCAAAGGCTGCTGTCACTTTCATGTTGCTATTCATATCTGTTGCACCAGCCCTGCAAAACTCTTCATGAGGGACTCTATGTGCAAGGCACTAACTGTGTGGGGAAGAGAAGGTGGTCATTGCCTTAGAAGCCAGGTACATGCTCTTTTCTTGTTCTTCACCCCCACTGAGCTGATGAGACAGCTTCTCCTCTCCAGTTTTGGTCTACTGGCTCAAGCGAGGTTCTCCTGCTTTTGAGCAGGGAGGTTGGACCAGATGACCTGCTGTGGACCCTTCCAACCTGACCCATTCTGTGATTCTGTGATTTGTTACATTGTAAAAGACTAGAGGAACACTGCTCTTTTAAATACACGCTGTACTGATTCCACTCTTTCTAGCACCACTTGTGTAATTGATGTCTGTGTAATTCTATTAATTTTAGCTGAATAAGTTGATTGATGCTGATTTAGGTGAGAAGTGAATCAATCTCTCTACTGCAAAAGTTGCTATACTTTTTTGCATTACTTTAAATCACATTTATTTTCCAGTCCCTGTTACAACACACCTTTCCCGATTTAAGATGGTTTTGAAGAATTTCCAGTAGACCCTGATAAACCAACTTAATATATTGTGCAAATTTGCTCAGCCTTTCTAGGAGGAAAAATAAAAATATTGTCTAGGACAATGCAAATGATTTTTTCATACATCTAGGCTAAGCACAGGTATAAAAAGCAGAGTTTTATGTGGGAAGCTAGCTCCGTACTTTTGCTCGCTTTCACAACCCTAATTGCAGACCTGTGAATGAGACACAGGGGAAAGTAGATTTCTCAATTGCGCTGATGAATTCTGCATCAGGTTTTACTGCCCGTCAAGTATTTTCACACATGAACCCATAAACCACCTGAAGAAGAATGCAGAAACCTCACTGGAAAAAGATGCATGTGTGTTGGCCAGCTGTTGTCCCATCAGGAACCGATTTGTTTCCAGTCCAAATTCTCATTGTAAAAGCTAATTTGGAAGATGCTGAACTTTTTATCTCTGTAGATTTTGCAAATTGAAGATGAGGGAAAATGGTATACAGTTCAGCAGGTAGACTTAGCCCACTCTGTGGAAGACAGGAGCTGGTGGAGAATTCTCAGGTGCCTTAAAGAATAAAACCAGTAGTCACAGTCTATTCAAATATTTGGTATTGCACTGAAACAGTAAAAATCTGGCTTCAAGTAGTACTACTGGACATCGAACTAATTGTGTTCCTCATTTTTGGGCAAGGAAATTTACCATGGCTTAGTCCAGTAACACAGGAGTTTAAAAGGGCAATTTTTAAAAATTAGTTGATAAGCAAAGAAATTCAAACAAAATTCTTAGATCCTACAGCGGAGGGGGAAACAGAAAAATCCCACTCAGAATAGAACTTCAGAAAGCAGGACTGTCATTGAACATCTAGTTCTCAAGGGTCGTGAGGTTATTTCAATCAAGCCATCAGAAAGTGAAAATTCTACTGTATGAACTCAAAAGAAATTAAACTACAGTGGGAGATACATAAGGAGGAAATCAGAAGAACTAAAATGAAGTGCCAAAATATTTGAGGGGAGGGATAAGAAGCACAAAACTGAAAAACAGTAGCAAGAAATCCTTGAAGTGTATCAGGACAGAACTTGGAAAACAGTGAGACTACAGATGGTTAAAAGGATCACTTAAGAAACATGGATGTCACCAAACCATTCAGAAGGCATCATCAAGAGTGATTTATTTTTCATTTTTATAGATGTTGGCTTGAGGTACTATTCAAAAATATGGAGAACAAAAGCTGTCGAAAGAATTGGACATGCTAAAGAGTAGAAAATCTCTAGGACTCTGAAGCCTGGTGAAACACTAAAATGACGAAGGGGCTGAGTTAATTGTAAAAGCATTAATCTGTCCTCCAAACAGGCATTATACTGGGACACTAAAAGGTGTCAAGTATCCCTGATGTTTGAAAATGTCTTCTAGGGAGTAAGATGGCTGCAAGCCACAAAGTCTTTTCTGTGAACTTGGTAAGTGAAACCACAACAGATCACAGAGCAATTGGGGCACATGATAATCAGATGCCAGGTAATGAGATGGTATTGTAAGAGGTGTTCAACAGGAAAATCATAACTGGGAGTAAAAGGTAGATAAGCAAAACAGTGGTGAATAAGTGGACAAAATGGGTGGATTTGTCCTTCAAGAAGACCTTTGCAAAAGAGTTACCAATATTAGGGTCTAGAAGCTAGGCTTTTCAAAGTGTTTGTCTCTCCATGTTTAAACCTTTGCTGACCCACACTGGCCAACCTCAACTGGTCTGGGGCAGAGAAGGCAAAAAAGGAATATGGAACTATAGTGAAAGAGTATTTGCGGAAAGGCTGCAGAAAATCAGAACACAGTTGAGGTGGCATTCATAGCTGGTGAAACTGTGCTGGCAACTTCCTCTGGGTTTGACATTTAGTGAAAGGAAGCTCAAGAGAACCTTGAGTGCATCAAAAGATGGACGGAACATCTCTTTTTTAAACAAATCTGTACTTGGAGGAGAGCACAGAGTAGTAGATGACTGCAGTTTTCATTTTCCCTATGTTTGTAACAGGGATACGTGTTTGTAATAGGCTTCTGTAATTAGTGAACAATTAGTGAACAATTTTAAATATTAAAGTGACATTAGAACAATGTGAGCAGATGAATATGCCTTCACCTGGGACATAACATTGAATATGAACTACCCCTTGTATAAAAAGTTACATCACACATATTTCAAAGAGAGAAGAAGAAAACAGCTTAGTTTGGGCAAGAACATAGATTCTCATTCTTCAAGATGTGAGGGAACATCAGACTGCTAGAGCATTAGAAAGAAATTCCTTTCTCAGGCAGGCCTCCCTTAGTCGTCCACCACAAAAATTTTTGTGTGTCCTGTGATGTAACTTGTATCATGGCAATACAACTTTCAGCAAAGGAATTTTGATGGAAACTTAATACTGCACATTCTCACTGCATCATAGTTTATGCCACAAAGAATGTTTCATGAGACAAAAAGTAGAGATTCTTTACTTTTATTGCTCAGTCTGTTCTACAGCGCTGCCCAACTCAAATTTGAAAGATTGGGCTCTGAATTACTCAGATTTTATGATAAATCTGAGAGTTGCACTGAGGTTTAGGGCTTTTATCCTTTCACTAATGTTCTTACCTTTCAAGGTCTCTGACAAAAAGTTGGACTTACCCAGGGTCCCTTGCATCACTATCTATGTTTGAGGCAAGTTGCTGTTGAGAGTGTGGATATAATTTCACTTGATTTCAGTATGAGTTTGCCTTTTGTTTTTATTGGAAAGAGCAGTGGAATCAGTTTATGATCTGAAACATTGTTGAAAACTGGACTTCAGAGTTGTATACATAGTTTTGCTCATATCACACTGTAAATGGACTTTCTGAAATATTTTATGGTGATTCAGTAATTTACCACTTGAAATATCTAAAAAGGTAAATTCATGAAATCCAAAATTATTTTAAATGTCTCATAGATAAGGAAGCTCATACTGAAAGAATCAAAGGTAATATGAGTGGTTTAATTCTAGAAAACTGTAACTGGCAACTAAGTCACTGGCATTGATCTTACAATGTGCTGGACATGCAGTATTTCTCCAGACTGTTGTGGAGATACTTTTTCTTACCTTGACTTGAAATAGAGATATTCCAGGAATTGGAGACCTGAAGGCGAGATGCTGAGATCAGATAATATGAAGGATGTGTAACAACTGCACAATAATGGCTTTCATATAAAATAAAGATATGTTAAGAGAGTGAAGAACATCTGTGATGGAAATGTCTTGTGATCTGATCTTAGCTTATGGTACAGCATAACCTGCAGCTTTTTTCCAACGCCATTATGTCAAATTATCAAACTGAAGTATAGTGTTTAGCAGTAGTATTGAGACAATGTTCCAAAGATGTACAAGGTGTGAGGTAGATAATTTGTTAAAACAACAAAAAAACCCCAACAAAACTTCTCATATACCATCCTCTGTGTTCCTTAAAGAGGTAAAATCCTTTATTTGCTCTCACTGGAGTAAGTCAAACTACTTAAGTACGAAATATGGGACTGGTTTATGTATATGTTATCAACCTCCCCCAGCTTGACTGAAATGACCCAGTATCTCAGCCTAGCCTGTCTCATAGCAGAAACTTGTGAGTCATCTTTCTACTACCTGATCCTGACACCAACAAATAAATCCCAGGGGCTGAAAGGGACAGTTAGGGTGAGAAGAATAAGAAAACATATGGCAAGATTAAGAGATATGTCTGGTTTGTAATCTGAAGAAATGCACCTTCAGATTTTCCCTCTTGCTCTGAGAAGGCAACTCTAAATCCTCTTGCTGTCACAGAAAAGCTTGGTCACCCTTCTCAGATAAAGTAGTCTACTTATCTCATCAATTCCCACTCACCCATTATTTATTTCACAAGTTAGAAAGCTGTCAGCGCTGCATAAGAACCATCAGCATGAATATTTGATGACCACAGCTGCCATAAGAAAAACAAACCTGATATACTGCTAGCAGCCATTAAATATTCTGTTTACTCCATAAATGTACACTTTTAGAAATCTATGGAGAGACACTGTCCAAAGAGATTTGAAGCTGGGTATTTAAAATGAATCTTAGTTTTGAATATAAATTATAAACTTGCTGGAGAGTCTATACAACATTTACATCCTCAGTGCATATTTCTACATTTGATGAATACTTAGAACACGACATCATTTTTTTGCTTCTGACTATTGTGTGATGAAATGCAATGACTTTTCAGTTTACACTCTGCTAGGATGCATTTGAAAGCCATGTGAATGTTTCTGTGTTTTAATAGGCACCAGTATTTTAAAAAGGTAGAATAGTTTAAAATTGTATTTTATGAAATATTTGGTTATAATTGCATATTTTTGCAATTTTTAATCCTGTTAAAACTTCAGCAGCTTTGCTTTTATGCATAAAAATCTCCCTGGATTTGTAAGCAGACTTCTTTGTGTTTTGCTATCTCTGTTTAATGCAGCAGAGATTTCATTTATCTGTGCTGAAATGTACAGCTCCAGTGACTTATACTGTGAATAACAGCAACTCTTTTTCTCAAGTTTGGAGTTACTTTTAGATATTAAAAAAAAAAAAGAAGGCAACTTGATTTAGATTATTTTTCATTGCAGAACTCAAAAAATTTTAACAGTTTTAACTAGTAATCCAGTCAGTAGTGCTTGTTAGGGACCGGTACTCAGTTTGTGAGATATATAAGTGAAGTTGCCAAACTGAGGCAATGATGGGAAGAAAGTTTGTCACTCGGTAATTCCCCCATAGAGAAGCCATTTATTTCAGGAAAGATGCTGGGTACTAAATGTTTCTTAAAATATTTTCATCCTGGCCCTAGAATGAAAATAGTTTGCATGAGAGTCTTGGAAAGCAGGAAACAAAAGTGGTCTGCATTCAGTCAGGGGCCAGAGTAGGCAGAGATGGTATTACAGGAGGTACCAAAATGAACACCACACACAAACGGCAATTTAAGGCGATGTCTACCATGCCCATGCCCATGGAAAGGGCAATAGTATCCATTCATGTTTCTACATTGCTTTTCCCAAAGGCTACAAGACAGAAAGGAAAATCCGTCTGGTGATACTTAACTTGCAAGTTTTACCATTTTTTCCTTCAATCAATGTTTATGTGTTTACAGATTAAAAAATTTGCCACATTTTCCAGAAACTTCTGTAAGCCTGTTAGCCACACTCACCGCTTTGCGTACTTTTACAGACTTTTGTGGCAGTATTTATGGTGTAGACTCTTCATCCAATATCAGATTATTTTGCATTAATTTTATTTGAAGGCCAGTTTAACTAACTTGCAATTAGATGTATATAGTTTAAAAATCCTAAGCAATGAACAGAGTTACCTGAACCTTATTAAGACTTATTCTTAGCACTCATCAAAAGAAATAAAAAACTCCCCGGTTTAGCTATGTCTGTCAAAAAGCAGGGCAGTGGCGGCAATTGGAATTCATCATGCTGTGTCGCCTCTCAGGAACACAGGCTTTTTCTTCTTTGCAAACAAAGACTATGGATCTGATAGAGATGGATATTTTAAAACTGCATCTTTAAAAAAAAAAAATTGTCACCATTTCAGTAGGCAAGGAAAACAATGCAAAACATTCAGAACGAAAGTGAAGTATTAGTTGTACCTTTTAAAATGTTTTTTCTCCTCCTTGCCAGTGTTTCTAACATCTCTCTAGGAGTCTGAAATTAAACCATTTCCCTGTTGATTTGGGTTGACTTTTTGCCGATTGGAAAGAAAGAAAAGAATATGCTTTCCTTTTTTCCTTCTCTTCCTAGCATTGCAAAAGCCCCGCAAGGATTCTCTTCAAAGAAATCTGATCAGTGATTTAACAGAATATAAAATGTCATGTAAAAGCACTTAGAAATATTCTCATAAAAGCCATTTGGGAACACAAAAGAGACAAAAACAAATGTTTCAGCCAACATTTCCAAAAGAAGATCTATCATTTTTATTATTATTATTTTTAGACTCAGTCTTTTTACTCATTCAATCACATGAAGAATTGACTTTTCATACGCATCTTGTGCCAGAATCCAAGCTGGGAACAAGATGCTTGTCTGCTCTTCAGCATTTGATATGCTGGAATTGAGGATTCTGAGGGGTGGGAACAAGGCTCAGAGCAAGATTACAACCCTGGACTTCAGTAGAGTGAAGTCTGGACTTGGATATGCTTGGAAGAATCCCACATGAAATATCCCTGGAGAGAAGAGGAGTCCAGGAGAGCTGACTGATTTTCAGTGATCCGAGAGCCAGAATGGTCCATCTCAATGAGCAAGAAATCAAGCAAAGATGGCAGGAGATTAACAAGGAGCTATTGGCAAAATTAAAATGTAAGAAGGAAGCACACAAGAGGTGAAAGTAAGTGTGGGTGACCCAAGAGGAATATAGAGACACTGTGAGAATGAGAGTGCAAGGATGTGGTAAGAAAAGTCAAAGCCCATCTGGAGCTGAATCTGGTCAAGGGTGCCCAGAGAGGTTTTGGAGTCTCCATCCTTCAAAACCCAACTAAACATGGCTCTCAAAAACTGCCCTTAGTTGTCCCTACTTTGAGCAGGGAGGTTGGACTGGATGACTTCCAGAAGTCCCTGCCTACTTAAACAGTTTTATAATTTGGTGATATCAGTGTAGCTGGGGTACAGCACAGCACAAGCTGGGAATGCAAAACATCCTGTCCCATACTGTCACATCCAACAGCTGCTGAAGGAATCAGTGAGCACATTGCTGGCTTCTGAAGGAAGGAGTAAGAAGAGATGACAAGAAAGAACCTGCCCCCTGCCCCAGCCCAAAAGTGGTAGTGGGGAAGCTTCAGCTGTGCTCCCAGGGCTGGTGCTGCCCTGCAAGTGCTGATGGTCACCTTCCCACTGCTGCACATCCTTGCCCCTCACCCTGCCCCAGCAAGGCACACCTGCCTCTTGGTGTGCACCTTGTGTGAAACCTCTTCATAGAATCACAGAACGGTTTGGGTTGGAGGAGACCTTAAAGGTCATCTGGTTCCAACCCGCCTCCCATGGGCAGGGACACCTTCCACTTAGACCAGGGTTCTCAGAGCCCCGTTCAGCCTGGCCTTGTATCGGTTAGGGTGTCCAGGGGTGCTGCAACAGAAATAAGACATAGGCACAAGCAGTTTACCCACTTTGCAGAAAGGGATGCAGCTGGGAGTGTTTCCCAGACTGCTGCCAGAATGGCAGCTGCCCTTGCCTGGTCAGGCTGGTTACTCCAGGGAGGGAGGTCAGTTGTGAGAGTCCGGCTGCCCTTCACACCCCCTTCCTAGCCACAGGCCAGACTCTTCTCTAGAGGCATACCACTTTAGAACGGGGTAAATATTATTTAATCAATCTTTGGGTTGCTGTAGACTGTCAGAAAAAATTTAAAAAAAAAAAAAAAAGAAAAAAAAAAGGCTGTCAGCTAATTTTGGGCAGTCTTTACCGAGACAGTTAAATCCATGGGGAATTCTATTGGCCGGCTGTGATACAAGTTAAATATAGGGGCACCAGGAATTTCCCTCCAGGCCAGATAAGTCTCAGAGAAAATATTTGAACTTTGCGGGCATGCACACTCCATAAGGCAATGCTGAGTATTTCATCCAAGAAATAACATAAAGAGTGCCCACTCTCTAGTATTGTAATAGCCCTCCGTGTGAGGGTGACTGGTTCCTTTTGTCCATGTTTTATTCTTATGCTACTGCGATGAGGCTGGTACACCATCCTCCTTACTCCTACCTGAACATTTCTCTTTGATCCTTCCTAACCCTGTGGAACCTAATTCACATTTACTCCTTTGTGTAGAATTACTTCAATAATTTCACCTGGGCTACTCCAGTGTTTTCACAAGCACACCTGAGAGAATCATAAGTTTATTTACCTATTTTTAAAGTTCTGGAGTTTACTCTCTCACTCATTAAAACACCATGGGAGGTGTTTATTTTGCTTAGCACTTAGAGTAAAGTTAAATTAAATTGAAGTCTTAAAAAAGAAAAATAAAGAAAAGAGAATTGGTATATGCATTTCCTGCTCCTTAATTGAAGCAACCAATTGGTCTGTCCTGGAAGAATTCATCTTTGGACAAACCTTCACACCCTCCACATCCCTGTGCAGACACCTAAAAGTCTCTGGAGAAATCTTTTTATTCCAGTGTAAACTACTAGTCACATGTAAGTAGTCATAGACAGCTTGCAGCCTAAAGAGGAAGGGAACAAAAGATGTCTGGTATGAAAGAGCAGGTCAATCGAAATACTCCTAGAAACTTTTCAGATGTTTTTAAAATGAGCTCACTGTGTTAATTGTTGTGCTTTTTTTTTTTTAAAAATGTCTGTGTTTTAAATGCTAGTAGAGTAGGAGTGTGCTACAGCCAGGCACTTGGGGTTTGTGTGCCTTACAACCTCAGTCAAAGAGAAACCCTCTCCTGAACTTTCTGTAGGTTATTTAGGGGTTAACTGAGATCCCAGATTTCACTGAAGAGATATGTATTGCTCCAGATAGTACCTGTGGATTAAATATATAATACTTCCCAAAGAAAGGTGTATGCTTGTAACAAATTTGACTCTTAAAATCTGACATTTCTGGGGGGATGAAGGAAGACAAACAGTTCCCATTAGCTTTTCTCCCTTCAACACGTACTGTGAATGAAAGTTCACATGTAAATAGATACCTTAAAGACAAGGTGAAGTTCCCAGAAAATACTGATTTTTAAGTAGTGAATGTATTTTCTTGCTTACCTTGTCCAATGCAGATTTCTTTTTTTCCGAGTGCAGAAAACCTCTCTGAAAGCATTTTTCACTTGCCTTGGCCATATTGATGCCATATTGATACCTTGGCCAGCTGGGTGCCGCAGTAGAGAGGGTCCATGACTAATGCAAGAGTTTGGTTTAAGGATGGGCTGCAGGACTGGGGCACTCATTGAAAAACTGCATCCAAAAAGTATTTGGAGAGGAAAGAAGAAGGGGGCTGCCGCAATAATAAAAACCTACAGGTTTAAACAATCTGGAACATTTTGTTATTTGGTGTCTCAAGAAAAATCTAAGTTGTAGTGGCTTATTTTTTATTAATATATTATTTTATTATTTAAATAATTTTAATGGTTTTAATAAAACCTGTGGGAAATTTGTGCTCCCTGTGTTTGGGTAGCTCAGAGGAACAGGTTGTAGCTCAGTTCCCTCAGATGGGGTGTTCCTTCAAGGGGGACCTATTTCTGCTCTTCTTTTGGGGGAATGCTGTCTGCTTTGTTGTAATTGCTGGAGGTAAACGAATTAATAAAATGAAAAAAATAAGGAAAATCACAGCCAGCTGGCACCACTTACAACAGAAAGGACAACATACACAGTTAAACTCAGTTAAACTCAGGATTTTTTCCAGAGCTGAAGAGATGAAAAAAGCTATACAAGCCTGTTTCTTTGCTTTGTAAGCTGTATTTCTTGAAAAGTATCATTTAAAGTTTATGCTTAATCTCTTCTAATCTTCTTCCAGTAAAATAAGAAGTAAAAATAAATATTTTTAACCTCTCCTTATGCCTTCAGCTTTGGATATTTAAAGGGAAGTGAGTTTAAAGTAATTATCTTGTACAACAAGGGAGAACTTCTATTGTCTCAATCATGTCTTAGAGCCTTTGTTTCAGAAATATTACTCTGCAGCATTCTCCTGTGCCTCCTGCAGATATTAATAACACTATGTCACTCAGACCAGACTATCAAACAAATTTACCAAACTAACTGCAGAGCAGAATTAATTGAATCTTCCTCACAGTAGAATATCTTATCATCCATACGCAGTAGGTAAGTTGGGCAATTGCTGCAAAAACTGAAGACGTGCATATGTTTAATGGTGATAAACAGAAGTAATTTTTGGGCAAAAACATTCGATGCAACGTTCCTTCATCCACAGAATTCCTCCAGCCTCAGCCTATATCTCCTGTCCACCTTAAATCAGATACTTTCACTGGTGAAAATACGATGAGTAAAACAAACAAGTGGACTAGAAGGAAGCCTGCTCACCGCTTCGCAGTCACCTTGCCTGCCTGCCTGCTCACAGTGCAAGGGTACGTGCTGCAAACTTCCTGCAAACGGAGTACGAAGCAGTCGGCTGCCCTGAGCTCAGCGGCACCTCACCCTAACCCCAGTCATTGTAGCTTTGCTACCCGCACTGCAAATACCTCAGGGCTGAGAGAGCCAGTTATCTGTGCCTGTGCTCATGGGAAAGCGACTCTCACTGCAATCTAACCATGTCAGATGCTCCAGAAAAGGGAAGGTGCAGCATGCAAACGGACCTCCCCAGAGAAACTGCCGGATCAGCAGCGGCACCCAGACATCGTATGACATTTTGCCGATGCTGTGCCCGATTTTGTTTTCTCACCGCATTCCTGCAAACCTGCAGCCTTCAGTTTTGCAGTTAATTATCTTCTTGGAAGTGACAGACCAGGAAATTCTGATTGAAACACCCGCTTAGCAGGCTCTTCTCAGTTACATGCAGTCTGCGTTAATCAGTAAAGCTGTGCTATGAAAAGTCATTTCATTTCGCAGAGGATTTCGATATTGCAAAATCTGGTTTCATTTCAAATTGGAATGAAACCTAAATGTCAACATTTTTCCATGAAAGGGAAAACCCTTGGGGTCACTGCATTTCTGGCAAGCTGCTGAAGAAGGGAGGGTGCTGGAAACCCTCAGTGCCTCATCCCATGGCTTTCCATGTGACTAGCAGGACTGGGACCAGTGAGCCTGAAAACCACAGGGTCTCCCACTTTCCTGGGGAGCCACAAGGCTTCAAGCTGGTGATTCAGTTCATTGTTCACCAGCACTCTGCATGGTGATCTCTGAAGAGATTGGTGTTGTAGCCCTAACTCTTCTCTCCCTCCTCCTTGTGTGAGCTGGTCCAGTCTGCTGCATATGTTTGCTTCATGTCTTTTGATTTCTAGATGCATTCCCAAAGTGCAGAGCCTCTCTGAGCATCCCCTTCTGGAAAGTGGGGATATCCAGCTCTGTAGGAGTTTTGGAGCCGAGTGCCAATTTTATCTACAAAAACTTTGTAGCTGATTTGTCTTTGGTGCCACCTCAAATCTTTTGTCAGGGCTGAACCTGACCTACATGTAACCATTAGCTGTCACTGATGCAGATCCTGAGGCTGGTCTCAGGACTCAGAGACTCCCTGATAGCTTACTCAAACTCTTTTCCATAGCACCAGTTCTGTGGGTATTCTGGCAGGTCACCTCCTTGGGGACATGTGATAGCTGAAGTGTATACTGCAGCCTTTGCATGAGGTTTCCAAACACATGCCGGTCCTCCCCTTTCCAGCCCCCTCAACACTATTTATTTTAGGCAGCACAAGAGAAACACAGATCTAGGCAAAACAATAACATGTCTGTGTCCCATATCATGCCTCAGTTTTCTCACCATGCCGAACATTTTTGAGTTTTGCTCTCGGAAGTGCAGACCTTCTTATCTCTGGACCTGACCCTACAACATGGACCGCAGCAGTTTTTCTCTCCTTTTTCTGAGCCCTAACCCCTTCTTTCTTCCAACATTAACATCAGACAGTCAAAATTATGCCATTTGGCACTATTTTCTTTATCATACCTATTGCACTGTCTAAATCTATTGAAAATATCACTGACCCATCTAGCCCCTTACCAAAGACTGGCCTTTACATCTCTTTCACATATACACATGCAGACTTCATCCATCCATCCATCTATTGCCCAAGCACTAGTGCCGGGAAAGGTCTGTGAAAACACAAGATCATGTAACATCAACAGTGGACATTTTCTGTAATCAGTCTCTTCGGAGGATTCAGTGCAGATGAGTCAACTTTCTCCAATGGTCAGAAAATACTTCCTTCAGACAGTTTCTGACCACAGAGAACCATTAAGTGCTGTACTTGTGATTCACTCTGAGAATGAGCGCGCCAAGTCAAAGTGACTGGAAGAGGGAAAAGGGTTTGTAAGGATGTGAACTGCTGCCACCATTCTCAATTATAAATGTGCCTGAGGACATGAGGTGCTGCATTAGACTAACATGTGAACATAGACTCATTCTACACCTACTTCAAGAGCCAAATCATGCTTTTAAGGGCCTTGTTTGAGCATCTTCAGCTCCACTGAAGTCAAGGAAGGTTATGGTGTTTAACATTTCTGAAAAACAGGCCTAACACACGCTGGGTTGTTTTGATGTTTAGCCAGGGGCTTAAACAATAAAGTCTTTTCCCTCCTTCTGGAGCATTGGGCCAGTCTGTTTTCTTGCAACAACACAGAATGGTACTAAGAATTTATGTTTTTTCATGGTGACAGATATTTGATATGGAAACCTTCATACGTAGGTCTGGATATAGGTCTGCTTTTCTGCTTTTGTGATTTTTTTGGGTTGATTGGTTAGGTTTGTTTTTGTTTAGGGTTTGTTTTGGTGGGGTTTGGTTTGGGTTGTGGGTTTTTTTGTTGGTTGGCCATCTAGAAACATTCTATGGGAGAGTACCAGAAAAGTTTAGCTAGATAGCCTTGTCAAAACCAATGCTGCAAGAGATTATGGGAGTGGTGTATAAATACTGGGTAAGCAGTGGAAAGATCATTGATGCTAAAGGACTAGATCAGTTAAGAAAAGCTCAAGCTGGAAGTGAGGTGTTTCTCAACAGACAGTATCTTTTCAGGGGTAATAATAGAAAGAGTTGCCTACTTCCTTCTTTTTGAAGACAAAGCTTTATAATTTATTCAAATTCAGATGCAGTATGTCAGCAAGCCACAGCAGGGAACAATAATCAGACACACAGAAAATCTTCCCATCTCCAAGGTCCTATAAGTATCCTTTCTACAAGAGCCTGGGCTATTGAACTGACGGAAAGCTGCCAGGAAAGGAATGCTATTTGAACTTAAGCCTGCTGATGGTGAATTCATTTGCAAATTCAAGCAGATGATTTCAGGGTAATTATTATTATGTTGCTTGCTTATCTGCAGCTGTGATTTCTTTTTTGCATAGTGTAGACCCAGCTTTACAGAATGTTTCCCAGCACCTTCTGTGATAATTGACAGCTATATGTAAACCCTGCCTATTGTTTCACATAGCACAACGTGTTCTTAATTGCATGTTTTAGAGTAGAAATGGATTGAAAAATGAATAGACAAATAAAGCAATAAAGTATTTAGAATTTGTTTCACTCGTTCACTTTCATATGTACTCTTGGGCATATTCTCCTTCTGTCACATTCATGTGACCTCAACTGGTGTTTAATGGAAGATTTGTGAAAATTCTGAGAAAAGAGAAATTCAAGCAGTACTTTGATATCAGGTTGTACATGAGCATATGAGAGACTTTCTGCCCAAAGAAATATTCTCTGTCTTATTTCCTTTGCCCTATTATCTTTGGAGACTATTTATTTTTAATAAGGCAACGGCATAAAAAAAAAATGCAGGGCTAGATTGTGCCGCCTACGCAGAGTGGTGTTTAGGAGTCTAATGACTGTTTTTCCTCAAAAAAAGGTCCCACAAGTATGCAAACTGCCCCTATATGACCCCTGTTAGGATGAAGGCTGAATCATAGAATCATTTAAGTTGAAAAAGACCTTTAAGATCACTGAGTCCAACTGTTTACCCTGCACTACTGAGCCCAGCACTAAACCATGTCTCTAGGTGCCACATCTACACTTCTTTTAAATACCTCCAGGGATAGTGACTCAACCACTTCCCTGGGCATCTTTCTAATGTCCAATCTAAACCTCCCCTGATGCAACTTGAGGCCGTTTCCTATTGTCCTGTTGCTTGGCACTTGGGGTAAGAGACTTCCTCCCACCTCACTGCAACACGAATTGCAGCACGAATGAGAAGGTGGAGGTGACAGAAAGAAATATTCTCTTTCTCCACTAAGAGGATTCTTACAAAACAGGCTTGAATGGAGGATTGAAGGACTTATGTTTTTTAAATTGTAAAACAATATTTGAAACACCATCACTTACCCAGTAGATCAACAATAATCAGAAAGCCAGAGAATTCTGTATGACACTGGAAAGGATTTTGTGCAGATGATGTCATTCTTTCTTTGAATGAATGCTATTAATCTATATCTGAAGCATAAAACCATGAGGTAATAGAATACATTAATTGCTGCAAGCTGCCAGTGTCTCTAGGTCAGTGGTTACCAACATTTTTGGAGCCAGTCTCTTAGCTCTTTTCCTCCTGGCCCTTGTCCCCAGTGGATAACTTCCGCTTTGCCCATACCAGTTGAAATTTCCCATTTCAGCTTTCCAGCCAGAGCCTTTGCTGCTCTCCTTTGTCCCAGTTCTACGTGCTCCTGCTGTTTTTCCTTACTGCCAGCACCAAGAACAAGACCATAGACTGCAGCAGAACTTATTCACTAGGCCCCTTGCACTCTGCTAAGCCTCACCTTCAACACGGACATACCTTGCAGGTTGGGAAGTTCTAAGTTGCCTGAATTGTTCTCCTAGCTCAGCAGCAGTGCTGAAGGGGAATGTGAATGCAGAGGATCCATGTGGCATGTTTTCCAACCCAAATTAAACAAGTTTGTGAGAGCTCTTTGGTAGGAGCCCATTATTGCGTTCTTCCAGGTTCTTGGCATTTGGTCATGAGGGAACCTCAGGGGATTTTCAGAGCATTGTGTAAATGGCCTTGCAGAGCTAGCTATTAGCATTCACTGAGTATGTCCAAAACTAGTAACTTATGCTAATGCAATAGCATTTCCATTTGTGTTTGCATTTGTTTTTTTTTTCTGGTTAGTTTGTTGGGTCAGGTTTTTGGTCTAATTAGATCGTACATTCTTTGGAGCAGATTATTCAGTGTCTAATATAAGTACAGGCAGGTAACTGATACTGATACTCAATACAGGTTTTATAGTAATGTATTAGAAGGATAAAGATAGTCCTGGCTATTTTTATAGTGGTGTAAGTGCCAGGCCTCTGACCCCAAGATCTGGCCTGTTATTCCATGCAGACTGGAGCTCAAGCTCTGTATTTCATGTTGTGAGCAATCAAGAGGTTTTATTTGTGCAGCTGACATGCTAAAATACTTAAGGTGTCTGAAATCAGGTTAATATGTCTATATGGACAGAGCCGCCAGCAGCTCCCACTTAGGCCTAAAACAAAAGCAGACTGCTACTGTAGTTCCTGCTACAGGTTTTTTTTTTTGAAAGAACTAATTACAAAACTCTTCAGAGATGCTTCTTTCCATGATCAGGAATCCATTCATTTGCTACCAGCCAAGTGGTTTGCAAGAGGAAAAGTTGTGGAAGAGGGGCCTGGGAACCAGGTTTTAAGGGAGGACTGAGACAGATGAAGCTAAAGGGAAGATGACAAGATTGATAAGGAAATGGAACCTAATGGAGAAGGAGGATAAGTATGGGAACTGGGAGAGTGGAGTCAGAACTTGTTCAACAATGTAAGATTGTTTGGAAAATCAGTCCCACAGTGGGACAGGGGAAAGCAGATAGGATAAGACTAGGCAGAAGACTGGAGCTAGATGAAGGGTCTACAGAGGGACCCTGGTAGGCTGAGAGATTTTTCAGAAGGAAGCTTTGGGGTATAGCTGCAACTGTCTGGACAAGGAGGGAGAAGGCAGAGAATTCATCCAGGGGAGGGAGACTGTGCAGTAAGGGGATGCTTGTGAAGCCAAAGGGGGAGGAAGAGACTCAGCAAGGGGGAAGTGTAGTTGGCAAAGAGCCTCGAGGGGAAATTCACAGCCCAAACAAGGGAGGAAGGAAGTGAGGAAGGAAAGGATTCAGCTGACAAGGAGAAATGGATAGGGCTGAAAAGTGGACCAATGGAGAAGAATCGAAGCAAGAACATTGTAGTGGGGTGAGACAGAGTCAATCAAGCTTGGGAAGGAAAAGCAGAAAGAGCATGTATCTCAATCAACATCAGTGACAAATGGTGTCCCCCAGGCGTCCATCTTGTTGTTTAATATTTTCATTAATGACATAGGTGAAGAGATCGAGTACACCTTCATCACATTTGCAGATGACATGAAGATGAGTGTTGCTGTTGACAGACCTAAAGAATGGGATTCTACCCACAGGGATCTAGACAGGCTCAAGAAAGTGGGCCCATTGCAATGTGAGATCACAGCCCAGAAAGCCAATTGTATTCTCAGCTACATCAAAAGCAGTGTGGCCAGCAGGTCAAGGGAGCTGATTCTGCCCCTGTGCTCTAGTGACACCCCACCTAGAGTACTGCATCCAGCTCTGGGGTCTTCAACACAGGAAGGACATTGGCCTGTCAGAGTAAGTCCAGAGGAGGGCGGCCAAGATGGTTGGAGGAATGGAACACCCCTTCTACAAAAAAAGGCTGAGAGAACAGGGTTTATTCAGCTTGGGAAAGAGAAGGCTTCAGGGTGACCTAATTGTGGCTTTCCAGTACCTGAAGGGGGCCTATAAGAAAGATGGAGAAGGGACATTTTACAAGAGCATGTAGTGACAGGACAGGGGGGAATGGATTCAAACTGAAAGAGGGTAGGTTTAGATTAGATACTAGGAAAAATTCTTTGCTGTGAGGGTGGTGAGCCACTGGAATAGGTTGCCCAGAGAAGGTGTGGATGTCCCATTCCTGGAAGTGTTCAAGGCCAGGCTGGATGGAGCTCTGAGCAACCTTGTCTAGTGAAAGGTGTCCCTGCTCATTGCAGGAGGGTTGAAACTAGATAGTCTATAAGGTCCTGTCCAAACCAAACCATTCTAGGATTCTGTGACTCTATGTGCCTCTTGCAGCATGTATTTTTCTGGTGCATATGGTGTCAGCAAATAGCACTGAAATCCGCTTGCAAAGTGTGTGTGTGTGTGTGATATATACACGCACACAAACATGAACATGCATAGTGGGAGAGAGCCTGTCAGATATATTGGGCAATGGTCAAACAGTAGTGAAAGTTGTCCTTTAGCTCAAGTGGATGATGTCTTCAAGAACGCTACATAGTCTGTGTGTTGGGGTACTGGAGACAACAGAAACTCATTTCTGGGCTTTCAGTGTGATTTTATAAACTTTGGAAATAATGGTCATGTAATTTTGCTTATTTTTCTTTATTAATGTTTTACATTATCAAGTCCTTACTCTTTGGGCAATGCTAGAATTCAGGTTGCAAAATAAGCCACGAGACTTATAGGTTTAGCTGCATCATCATACGTGCTTTTTTCCTCAGGACATTTCTTTGCTGAAGGCGCAGGATGAATCTGCTCAGGGACAGATCCAGTGTTTACAGAGTCCCCTGCTTTGTTCAGTATAGGAATCGGTGAATGTGTATTGCATGAGACAAAGAACTGAGGATGGAGAGCAAAGATTGTCAGAGCTGTATCTCGCCCTGGAAAATAAAATCTATCCTTGGTTCTCCTCAAATTCATACATGATATTAATCACGCTTTGACAGTTTGACACCTTATTTAAGCAGGTATGTTTCTTATATACTGTATTCTAGGTTTCAGGTGCTGATGCTTATGTTTGCAGCAAAAGTCAGTGTAAGTTGTTCCCTTGTCAAATAAAGTGCTGAATAATGCTAAAGCTTCTGGAAAAAAAATCAAACTGGGCATTTAAAATTAATGAACAAATGGGAATTTGTGATACCAGAGTGGCGGGTGTTATAGATATTAGTAATTCTGTCTCCACCACAGGGTTCGAATGGCACCATTACTAAGGCTTTGGTGCCATGCCTTGAGCAATATGGTGAAAAGAAATACTGAACAGGAGCTCGTTAATGGTGCAGTCATACACAATGTTCTTGCTGCAGCAGATCCTGTCTCATGGGTTGCTGACCTCTTAGATCTGCACATTTCGCTGTTCCTCGGTTTTGCAAAATCATCTGCCTTAGCGTGGGCACTGCTTTGACTGCCATTTAAAAGAATATACACTCCCATCCTGACCCCCCCAAAAAACCTGAATCACTTGACAGAATTTGAGTTAGCAAATGACTACAGATGGAGCTGTGCTGGCAGATTAGAAAGTGTGATCATATCCCTGGTAGAGAAGGTGGTAGGGCCAGGGCATAGACTGTTTCTTGGGATGAGCTGTGATCAAAATATGTGTGACCCTGTTCTGCTGGGGTCCCACCCTCAGCTACATGCAGTGCATGGGGTTGCCTTCACCCAGAGCAAAGGAGCACCACATGACATTGGTCCAGCGCTCGCTACACAGGACTAAACTAATGCTACATGGGTATCATTTCTAGCAGTGTTTCTCAACTACTAAACAGTGAACCTTACAGCCTGAAGTGTAGTCTGAGCACATTTTTGTATGTCAGCACACATGGAAATACATGTTACATAAAGTATATGTGTGTCATGCATATGTATGACTTTCCGCAGGAAATATATTTTTGCTACCTTTTCTTTGCCATGCTAAAGGAAATACTCAAGGGGAAGATGAATCAGTACAATGGCACAGACAAAATTGCAATGAGTCTATCAAGTGGACCTCACAGGGAACATTTAAATCTCATAGGTGTTTTAGAGACACTTAGTAACTTCTGGTGCTCCTTAAATATTAACAGCTGCTCTGGACTGTTGGATGAATGATAGTTTGGAAAGTTTTTTGTGCAGAACCATGACATAACGGTGCCTCAACTGAAGAAGAATGTTTCCTTTAATCAAATCATTGTGTAACATATCTGATTCACCATGTAGTTGCTAAATAGTGTGTCCCAAGTCTCTGCAGCAGATACAAGGCATAATGGGGCATACTGGGGGGAGGAGGGAGTGGAAAAGGGAAACATGTTTTTTTAAACCACGCCCATACTCTGAATCTTAGACCAGCAGTGAACAAAACTAGTTTCCTAACCGAAACTGGGGACTGAAAGCTTCTTTGATTCATGCCAACTGCTGGTGGTCCCAAGAGCAGTTTGAAAGGAGGTGCAAATAGGCTGAGTGCAGCAACCAAGCATCAACTAGTGGTGAGGATGTCCTTTCTTAATCCTTAAGCCATCCTCAGAGAAGATAAAAGAATATATAAAGTGGCCTGCTAACTTCATATTAGCAAGTTAAGCAACTCCCCCAGAGTGAAGCAAGATGTCTTTCAGGACATTTTTGTTTGTCTCTGCTATTCTAAAAGGCTGCAGTGAAGATACATGGGCTGAGCTGGGAAACATGCCCTTCTGTTGTGGTGTACCTTGAGTGATATTCAGGTATAAAATGCATCTGTTTTTATTGCAAAGGTTTTACCAACAGAAAGGAGACAACATTGGCATAATTTCTACCACCTGGTATGGCTTTTCTGCACTGAAAGAAAGATTGAAGGGTAGGTACAGCTCAAGATCTGTTATATGGAAGTTTAAAAGACAGTAGGTACACCACTACAGGGACATGAGTGTTGTATGCAGGCCTTGAAATGGTTTACAAGACACTTCACTGGCACATAAACCTTCCCTGAAGGAATGAATTTTGCCTGTTGGGAGAAGAATAATCTATTCTTCTTCAAAAGGGAAAAACTGAGTTTAAAAATGGAAATGGTCTTCTGACAAACTGCACCATAAAGGTGGAGAACGCTTCCTGTGGCACACTGGATGAGATAAGCTGGAATAAATGTCAGTTGGTTGAAGGGGCTGTCCACATGGTAACCATTCATGCTATGTACAAGTGGTGTGATCGATTTTTGTAATCCCAGACAAAAGTAGACTCTTCTGAAGCATTGTCAGCCTGCAAAAAGCTTCCAAAGACCAAAGCTGCTGTTGAAAAGCCAACAGTTGGGCCAGCTTCCAGCTTGGCATCTGCTGCTAATGTTCCATCTACCTAAAATTGCCATTATAACATAGTTAAAAAAGGCGTTTTTCATTTCCTGCTCTGCACTGGTGTGTAGAGTTACTGTGTGCTGTTAGCAACTAAGTGCTGGTTTTCACTTGAGAAACAGATGCCTTTTATTGAAGGCTGGATCTTGGCAGCCCCCCCTGTAATTACAAAGATGGAAAAGGGTGCAAGAAGCTGCCTGGACACAAATGTTCGTAAACGGTGCTCTTTTTATCACGTTTGATTTTCTTTTTCCATGTCCTCAGCTTTGGTTTCTGAGATGTGAGGCTTCTCTCCTGATATGACCATGCTCAGGCAGTATGAAAAGAAGCACTCGCTGCACCTCTCCAGCATCTGAGAGGGCTCCTGGATCCAGTTAGGTGCAGTCCCTGCCCAAACCTGCCCTATGTGAAATTGTTGGTGTAAAAGTTATGGGCTGCTCTGCAGCTTCTAAAATATTTCAGACCTCCTCCATTAAGACATGCTATGCAGCTGCCCGCCTCTACAGATCAGAGCATGATGGCCACTCGTGCTGGCCAGAGTTGAGCGTGAATCAGATACTTTTTCTCTAAAGCTGTTTCAGAAGCTGAAACTGTCCTTGTCCTCACCCTGGACAACCCCCTCCTGCCGGTGGTCATGAATCATCCTTGAACAACTCTTCCATAGAGATAGTTTTGAAGTTCTGTTGAGTCATCTGTGCAATCTGGAAGCGTTTGCTGTATTCTGGCTCCACACCTGTGTTTTCCAGAACAACTCCGTGGGAAATGCCTTTGTTCAATTGCTCACGGTGTCCTGCATGCTCACATGCAGTACCATGGACCACTCTTTTTGGTTACCCTCATCTTTTCTCAAAGCTTAATGCAGCTTTTACAACATTCTTACTTTCCAGGTCTTAGTTAAGCTGGGTCATAAACACATGTTTACTGTGCAACTGTCTCTACTGGTTGAAGATAATGCTGCCCTGAGGTGTTAGTTCCTGTCCAAGTGCCAGAGCTCTCCATTCCGACCAATCTACAGGTGGAAATATGTTTACGTACACCACTTGCTTCTTTGCAGAATGAACTCAGTTATCTCAAACTGCTGAAGAAGGCAGTCTGAACTAGCCCACATGCAGTGGAGCAGCTCAAGGAGTATCCACGCAACCCCTTTCTGGTGGCAGAGCAGAAACTATAAACTTCATGTGGGACTCTACATACACAATCACAGCTGAAAAAGGGAAGTGAGTAGTAGGCATTTATTCACAGCCTTGAAATCCATCTGACTTCAACCTGGTCCATTGGAGGTAATGCTAGCACAGGGACAGGATTTTAAATATTAAAAGATTCCAACATAAACTAAATTAAAATCTAACACAAATTTGCACTGAAGAGGAAAGAATAAACATAATATCTGAACAATATTAAAGAATTTGCATTTGTATGGGAACGTTTGCAAAATTAAATGTTTCAAAACTTGTTTCAGATTATTTTTCCAGGAATAATTATCATATAAAATCAGACTGTAAATACAGAGAAAACCAGATTAAGCTGGGACATGAGGTAAAGTAAGTTATTCATAAGAAACATTGTTTTATATTTCATATACTTTTTTTCAGCAGCCGTAAAATGTCACGCTGCAGGATAATTAGAATATAACCTCATTCCACGAAACCTAGCACTTGCAAGCCCAGTTCTGTGTGTTTGTGTGCATGGGAGTCTGTCTGTACACTGCTTGGAACAACCAGACCGATGTGTCAGATACTCACTAGTTAGAGCAGAGAGGAGGCAAACAGCACGTGAACTAATTTTTCAGTTGATTTCTTAAGAAGGACTACAGGTGCCACCAAAGACCACAAATAATAGAGAGAAGCTTAGAAAGGTTACTCTTGTGAAATGGAAAGACCAAAGGGAGAATCAATTTGGGGGAAACAGTCTAAAAGTGAATATAACAGATAGCAGTGGCAGTAGAAAGCAGTAATACCAAGAAAAAAAAAGGTCTAGGAAGTACAGACGATTTCTTTCCAGATTTGTAATGATTTGTATACAAGCAAACTAAAAAGTCCTTGAATAAATTTTAAAGTAGCTTGGATGTAAATTTGAATACAGGCTAAATTATTTGCAGCTTGGAGCTTTTGTTTAAAAGTACTTGCAATCCCTTTATTGCAGCTGTGTCTTTTTTTATCTTCCTAATCTTTTGCTTGTTGTGTGACATCGGATACATTTTTAGATTTAAGGTCTATTCCAAGCCTTAGAGGTCCTAAAATTATAAGCCAGATAATGTTAAAAGGGGGGCTTAAGAAACAGAGAATTGACATAGTAACATACATGTGTTATATATTTACAAGTATGTTTAGTAACATACATGTGTTATATATTTACAAGTATGTTTTGCAGTTTTTTGCTCATTCTCTCCATCAGGGTCTTGAGAACACTAACAGGTCTTAATGAACCTCGGCAACCCCACCTGGGACCTCCACCCACACACCTTAAAAAGGTCCAGAAACCCTTTTAAGCTCAGTTGGGATCATCAGCCTCTGTCTGAGCTACTTGGAGGTGTTTTGGTTTCTAGCTCAGCCTGGCTTAGGACTGCCTATGGAGACCTTTTCTCTGGAGCTCGATGTGTGGACTGGTTTCTCATCCTGAACTTAGCACTGCCTGGTCAGCATGGCCCTACTTGGACATTGCTGGATGTGACCTATGAACTGGCTTCCTGGTTTTGACCTTGGATCTTTGTCTTGATCTGTCACCATTCTTTTGCCTAATGGTCTGGACTCCTGGTTGGACCTGGTCACTATCCCAGAGGCTATCCTGCTTGGCTCAGTTGGGGCTGTGGGGCAGGCTATGGGACCACCACAGTTCCTGGCTTGCCATCTCTTGGAGAAAAGACCTGCTTTTGGTGCTCTCTGATGCTTTCTTCAAGTACGTATGTGAGTGCATAAAGGTGAGCTACTGTGGTCAGTGCTCCCAAAATGACAGAATATGGTGACTCCTACCTACTCCACAGAAGCCCTCTAACTGAAGTTACCTTTTTGGCTAAGGAAGAAGGAGCTGTTGCTCACTGGCTATTCTTCCCCTGGAAGCAGGAACGTAGCAGCAGAAGGTAGAGACAAGGCAATAGAAGTCTCTGGCAGCATTGCTATATTATCTCTAACACAGGAGGAAAATCTAGATAAGGCTTTTATTTTCAGATGTGAAGATCTGTGGTTCAGATTTGGCTAGAGCACTTTGCCCACATATATAGATAATCCTCTATTTAATTTTTCACTTCACTGGATTGAGCCTGCAAAGCCTTCCTAGTCTAGGTAAGAAATGTGCACTGACGAGGCTCATGTGAGTGTTCCAGGGCTCGGTTTTCAGGTAGTACTCACTGTTTCTTATCAGTCAGACCAATGCACTTGTGTTTTATAGGTCAGGAGGACTTGGACTCTGCAGTTGATAGTAATTCTGCACTAGCTTTCCAGAATCAGCTTTTGATCACTTTTTGTCCCTGCATCCAACCAACTCCACAATATAAAGGAATGTTTTTGGTCTCAGTAGTAACAGGACTTGGCAGCAGATCTCAAACTTGAAAACAAGGAGCAGCCATTTGCACTTCCATGTCCTCTCTGTGCTCCCACTGGGAGCTGCTTAAGAGGCATACACCAAATGGTCAGCCATGAGGGAGGATGATACAGAAATGAGCGAAGTCCTTCCTCTCCTAACCTGAAACTTCTCAAAAATTGCATCAGATCAGGAAAAATAAGGTGGAACACATAGTGTCTCTAATGCAACTTGGGTAGGGAAAAGGTGCTTTGAAGTTGGGAGAGAAGTAGTGTGGAGAACAGCTAGACACAATACAGTAAGATAGGTCCTGGGAATAGGAGTAGGAAATGAAGGAGGAGTAAGTAAAAGGAATGTGTAAGTGGAAAGAGTATTTTAAAAAAAAGTTTATAGGCAGCTTGCGATTAAAAAAGGGGAGATAAAAAGAGCAGGTACCATGAATTTGGCCTCCATAAACCAGATTGAATTATCATGCTTACTGCATCCGACAGTCCAAAACAGTGAAGTGTTTCTGCATCTCTTGGTTTGTGTGAATAAAATGTTCTTGGCATCAGCTTCAGTTTTAATATGATTGGTTTTTAAACATAATTAGAAGTGTTTTTACAGCTTTGTGTATTTCTATTTGAGAGACAACAAAAAGTAATGCACAGTTGTGTTTTTTTACCAAACAAGGATCTCTAAAATGTTACACCAGAATGGCACTACAGGCTTGATAATAAGAATGTGCATGGTGGAGCATTGCAGAATTGGCTCTGAATATTTGTTGACAGTGACTCTGACTCAAAAAAAAAACCCAGACCTGTGGTTTGGTAGCCCTGTTGATCTCGATGCCTCCTTGTGAAAGCTGCTCACAGGATCAGATACCCAAAATGGAGCCTTAGATGGGAGGAGGGGTTTGGTTATGTTTCAATTCTCTATTAACTTTTTTGATTCAGTAACATTCACTTTCCTTTTCTGTTTGAAGTTTACTGTGGAGTCAACAGCAAGATCATCAGGGATTCTAGGCATGCATGGTCCCACTAAGCCAAGGGGATAACTCACTTGCTCAAACGATGCCTGTAAAACTTGATACAAGAAGCCCTTGAGCACATGCTCCAGCTTTCTGAGAGTGTATTAGTGAGACTTAACAGGCACACAAATTCTTTCCTGAAGATAGGCACAGGAAAAATTACTCCACAAAGGAAATACTTCTCTATAGAGGGATTCACAGCTGTGCTATGTACTCTTCCCCCTCTCTGCACTCTGGTGCCTGAAGCCTTTAGGGAGCTGAGCTGTTCTTTGCAAGCTCATCTCCTATCTATACCCAGCATCTGCCTTACGTGGCTGGTTTTCTTTATCTCAGCTGGCCTGGTCTTCATGCTGGATTTCTTCTGGTCAAGTAGTGACAAACTCAGTATTTCTACGAAGTGAGTGCACATGGTGTTTGGCTTTTATGGGCTGATGAGCCACTCCTCCTATAGGATTTCTAAGGCAATAATATAATCTATAGATCTTGAAGGAACCATACCAATTTAATACAGTGGAGGATCCAATGTCTTAACTTCTGCTTTTCCTTGTGTTGTCATGAGCTTATCTGCAAGCCTAACTGTGCATCAGTGTCAGATTCTCCTTTCTACAAATGTACATGCATTTAATGCATCAGAATGGCTGTTACACAGTTTGGTCAAAATAAGATAGAAACTATATTTTTGCAACTTAAAAAAAGCCTTACCATTTGCTATAAAGACAGGGCTGGGGAATGGTTCACCTCTGAAGGAAACAGTGTGCTGTTTCTGTTGTACCACTTCTTAAGCCAACAGACAAACAGCTTTGAGGCCTGCTGCTGTACCTAGAACATGTTTTGATACTGTCTTTCAAGACAAGAAGATACAGTCAGTTGTGAAATGTCGTATTTGTTTTTGGTGGAAAGGGGCTTCAACTGGAATGCGATGAAGCTGTGGCGTAACTTTCTGGAAGAGGTGCAATGTGAAGCTAGACCTGAAGAAGTCTATGTGGAGACCGCCAACTCAGACTGGAGCAACAGCTCAGCCAAGGTGGGGAAACAGGGCTGGATATTGCAGCAGCCATCAGCTGATCTGTGAAAAAACGAATCCAAAATATTTCTCTCCTTACTGCAGTGAGAAGCCAGCCTTGAACCATGTATTTTAGTTATATAGCTGCAGATCTCCTTTGCCTGGTTTTCCTCTGTCTTGTACGCTACAAGGGTAATTGTTTATTGATGTGTGAAAATGGGTGTAGGATGCAGATGTGCTGCTGCAATAGGATTTTTGGAAAAGGAGATCCATGGTTTTCACAGTGTTGGCCTTAAGAGATTTTGGGACAGCTGCAAAACTGCAAGTGCTCTGTTTTCAACTTGCATTTATTTCCTAAAGTGTGTTTTGAAAATATTTTACACTTCTCAGCAGTGGAATATGACCTTGTTAAGTTCAGTTTAAAAAGATTTATAAAATCACTGACAACAGCTAGAGAAAATGATTTTTCAGGAGACCTTATAAACAGTTAAATTACACAGCAGGATTATTAACAGAAAGGCACCAAGGTAATTCAAATCAAAGCCATACTTTTAATTATTGCTGGATTTAAGGAGGACTGAACATCTTTAAATGATAGCAAGAGCACAGCTGACAGAAGAGAAGCTGTCTGGTTTGTGATGCACCACTGCATATATTCTCTATACTATTTGAATGCCACTTCATAGTCAGAGAAACAAGGCTAAAGGAACTTGAAGCTTTGTTGTTGATCTGTGCCTAACGATCTGCAAAGTAAACATCACGACAATCAAATAAATTTTAACTTGTCTGGGAATTTTCAATAGAATGGAGATTATTTTTCTCTTTGTGGATTTCTTCTATTCATATCTGTACTGGGAAGGAAGCAAGGAAAAACATTTCCACAGAAAGTAATGATGTTTTGGTTATTTCCTTTTAACCCTGCAACCTTTGAGCTGCTAAGCTAACTTAATGTGCTCAAAATGTGGTATTTAAAAGAGTTCTCCCATACATGCCTGTGGCAAACATAATACTAGAGAGCAATTGAATGGCAAAAATACTTGTAAAGAAGGCATGGAGGGGGGGATTGTTTTTTTAACATTCAGGTATGTTAAAATGTTTATGGTTGAACCTAAAGAAAAAGAACAGCACTGAAAGCATCTTGGCAAGGTGCACTTGTGTTAAGTGCCTTATGTGTCTTATGTTTCTGTAAGAGATAAAATAAAAGGCTTAGCAAAAAAATGCTGGCAAACCACACCATATTTAAATGAACAGTTCAGAACCTAGAGCTACTGAGAAAGAAAGATCAGAGTGAACTGGTGGGGTGAGGTAAAGAGGAGGTGCAATGGAAAACATGAGCAACGTCATGAAAAAGTTCAGAAACCTGTCTAACTCAAAAGTAAAAATACCTTGGTGGAAGGGAGTAAAAGGGCTGTGAAAGTATAGAGCCTGCTGACCTACAGAGAAACAGTTTTTTCTGAAAAGACAGAAGCAATTTTCAGTGAAAAGCCAAAGACTCTGGGACTTGCTTTTCGTGGCTACACCTATGCTAACTTCAGAGCGCTGGTCCAAGCTCAAACTTGCTTCATGTTTGGACACAAGACTCTGCTCAGGGCCTTGGGTGAGCTCCATCTCAGGGAGGAGGAAGGGAGTCTGTACTGTCTCAGCCCTTTAATATAACCCCAATGGTATCGTATCATGCACTGCAAATGAACCTTTGCCTTCTTCCATATCCTCCACCCCCGATCTCATAATTCTGTGTGGCAATTATCTCCCTCCCAGAAGGGCTTAATGTCGCATCCCACAAAGCCCTGCTAGATGTGTGGTGTGCTGAGGGTGAGGCATTCATTTCTTGTTGGTGGTCCAGCCTGCTACTTATCCTGTGAAGTGCACATCAGCAGCAGAGGGGACACACCATATGCCCACCACCTGGGCTGCCTTTTGGAGAAAAAGGTAGTTTTAAAAGTGGTTTAACCTGTCTCATTTTAATTATTTTTTTGTTTTTCTCCTTAGATTTTGGCATGCCATCATGGAAGGTTTGGCCAGACAGGGAGTGCGGCCAGCCTTCAAAGTGCTGAGGATGAGTAGGAAGGATGCTGCATGAGGTGTGGGCACAGCACTAGTCTCACCAGAACTTGCAGTACTGAAGGAGACCTCAAATGCTAGAAGGCATTCTCCTCAGAGGGTGCTTTGCTATGTGACCGGCCTCTTGTCTGATCTCTTGTCCTGTGACCAGACACGAGGCCTCATGTGGTAGGTGGAAAGAAGGCTGATGTCAGGCTGTGGTGGTGATTAAAGCAGGGTGAGAATTTCTTCCTCTGCCTGGAGGAGCTGTCTTGTGATTACCCCTGGGGGAGCACCTCAGCAGTTAGGGATCTTCCAAGGAAGGAGAAGGACAAATAGTCAGCAAAAGAGATTTTAGCATAGCGTCTTAAACACAGGTATTCTTGTCTGAGATGCTCTGATGTCATAAAGATGAACATGATGTAAGTAACTAGATATGGTATCAGCGATGGTGAAGTTCATTGAAATGCCTGGTTAATAATTGGAACCTGGAAAAAAAGGTGAAGCTCTGTCAATGAATTGTGCCCTACATCACTTGATTAACCTGAAGCTACGCAGATTTGTACTTCTTCTTGGCCACAGGAATCCATACCAGGTACCACCACACAGAGCTGCAGTGTATATTTATAAGTAAAAAGGAAGGTTATGCCAAAATTATTCAATGGAACAGTTTGCATTATTTAATGCCAGTTTCTCCAAATCAGAAAGAACTGAATCAACTTATGGGACAACACAAAAGCAACCCCCCTTCTAGACATCCTGTGAAGGCTGAAGATGCAGGACACTGCCTTGCAAAATGTCCCAACCAAGACCAGCACCTTGCTCAGAGCTGCAAGCTGTGGGTCAGGTCCCTGCTGTCACCTTTGTCTGCCCTCAGGAAAACGTCTGGCCGTTGCTGACAAAGAGAGAGTTGTGAGTATCTGGGTGACAGCCACCGCTAGAGGAAAGGAGAAAAATGACCTCACTTTGCAGCAGTGGTTGCTGCCCTATCTCTCCAGCCCCACTGCAAGAGTGAAAAGCCCTGGAAACACTTTGAGCACCAGCTTGTACCAGTAAGCCAAGATCCTCTGACTTTCATCTGAGTAGTACCGAATGAGGAGCCTCAGAGCACAAGCTAATTGACAGCACTTCTTTTAGTGAAACCTTTATGTTAATTCAACACAAACTACTTATGGAATTTCCCTTCTCTGAGAAAATCTCGACTTCTATAGAGAAACAGCACTAAGTCTTGTTCTTTTTCTTTTCAGAACTTCAGAAGTTCCCTCAAAAATTCCCTGAAGCCTTAATAATAAAGATTCTCAGTTGCATGTCAGGATGTAATGTACAATGTAAAGTTTTCACATTTGATGCTCAGCATAGTTAAATTTACCACAGTGTTTCACATTCAATATATACCAAGAATTCCAGCAAAATCACACACTGTTCAACTAGAGATTTATCATGGCGTGCTTAACAATGAATTATTTAAAACTACTTAACGTATCATGGTTTCTTGAGAGCCTACTGTGTGTTTGTGTATATATTTATACAAACAATACCTGTGAGCCGTTACAGAAAAACAGTTTCTGAGGGAGGATGTTTCTAGCGTAAAACAAGAGGATGTTTAAAATAGGTGTCCTGAAAATGCAATGGAGTTTTTGGAAGAAGAAAACATCAAAATCTTCCCTGTTCAGATATACATTCAGTCATTTAAAGGGGATCTGTATCCTGTACGGCTCCTTTTAGGTGAAATTTTAAAAGTATCTAATTTCTGCAGTGGAGGTGGTTTTTTTTTTTTTATTATGTGCATATTGATGTGGCATTTTAGATCTTGCTGAAAACTCTTAAAGAATTTCCCTCATTTGTAGGTTTGAGAAGATTACTATGTGCCTCCTACTAGCAATCATCCACAGTACTTTTCTCAAAGTACTTTACTGAGTGGGTATACACTTCCTTTTTACTGACGGAAAAACAGACAGAAAAAGACTAAATGATCTGCCCAGGATAAACAGCCTGGTATGCTACCTTTTCAAAGCCCTTGGGACTCCGTTTTTTCACCTCCCCAGGGAGGAGCTTGCTGGAACCACACTGAGCTGGTCTGGAAGCAACTCTTTGGCCCTTAGTTCTGTTCACTCCAGGTGAGCAGGCTAAGAGGAGTGTCCCCAGACCACAGCTGTCTCCTTGGCTGCTTTTTCAAGATGGCCATGGGAATAACCCCAAGGGGGCAGACTTTCAGTTCTTAGTTTTGTCCTCTGACCCAAATCGACTTTGAGATGACTGGTTTTATGTTCAAGGGTGGATCAGCTGCCACCATTTGATATGCATCCCTGGGGACCTGTCTCCTCTTTGACACCTCATTGAGTCACTCTTATAAAGACAGTTGTGTGTGTTTGCAGAGGAAGGGCACCTATTATATTCCTGTGGTGAGGAATATTATAACCCATGTGGTGAGAGGGCTGGATTTTCACACTAATGGGTGGGATGCAGTTGGACTGCTTTTAGTAGAAGAACCTTTTCCCTGCTGGCTTCAGGGGATTTGCTACTGTCTTGTTTCAACTTGCATGCCGGACCATCTGTTTTGAACTTATACAGGTCTTTGAGAAGAGATGGATGTCCTAGAACTTCATCTGGCATCAGCAACAGCCGTGATGATGTGGCCTTTTATTCAAAGGCATGTTGTAAGGAAGGGCCAGCATCTGATGCTTCCTCCCTGATGATTCTGGTGACAGCAACCTGAAGCTTCCAGACAACGAGTAGCAGAAGAAGGAGCCAGATGCTATGTATCGCAAAGGCCAGCAGGACAGACTTTCAGGGACAGCTGGACAGAACAAGTGGAGGTTCAGACCTAGCTTCAGGGGTCACTTGATCTTTGGTTTGTGACTGGTCAGACCTGGTACAGTAATGTAAGGTATCTGCAGGATCGTATTCATACTGCTGTGTTCAGGCTAATAGAATTTCAACCTTTAGCAAATCAGAGCCCAAGGTCCAAAAGCCAGAGGGGGAAGACAAGTACAGTCTCTAACAAGAAGAAATAATCATTTTCTTGTCTAAGTGGAGTAGCAGAACATAATATTTCTCCTGAACATACTCTGAGGGTCTGATTTTTCCATAAATCTCCAATTCAGCAATAAATACCACCTCTTGCCCTAACCACCAGGTTACAGACTAGCCAGTGATTTCACTTACTATTGCCTCCTGTGCTGCTTCTGGGCAGGACATAGGACAGGTTACCCACAGCAGAGAATGTGCTTGAGAGCTGTAAATGCTCTCAAGGTATAATTGAAATGAACTCAAGAGAAAAAATAACCCAGAGACAGTGCCTGTGGCCAAAAGTTCAGGCAGAAGTGGTGTTGTGTCAGTCCACAGCTACTCTGCATCTTCCTACCTTGGTTTCTCCCCTGTGAAATAGGGACAAAAGTACTCATCCATCATACAAAAATGATTAAATGTGGGTTGAAAGAAGACCCTACAAAAGCATTGAAAACTCTGGGAATAGTGGTCCTGTTCCCTTAAGGCAGCGTCTGGTCTGGACACAGAAGTCCAAAGGGAAGGATTGTAGCAAGGCCAAGGCACTTACAGCTGAGCATACAAGCTGCCAGGGGAGAGCAGACACGGGAGGAGGGAGAACAGGAAGGTGATGCAAGAAATATTTAATTGGGTTTATTTGCTAAAGACATCATGTGCTGGCTCCAAATGTAAAACCCAATGGAAAATCCGAGCAACAATGAAAAGCTGCCAACACCGCTTTGCCGGGGAGTTTGGGCAACAAATTTAATAAGCCAAAGCCCCCTTGTCAGCGACAAAAGCCCGGCCTGGGCCCCTTCACCTTCTGCGGCAAGGCCCAGCGCTCCCTGCCCCGCGGCAGAGGGGGAAGCGGGGACAGCCCTCGGCCGGACAGGGTGACTCCGCAGGGAGCGCACTCACACGTGGGCTGTACACACACACACACAGCTGATGGAGGAAACTAACCGCGGCGGCACAGCCCCCACCGGGCAAAACCCGCGTCCCGGGCCAAAAAAGGGGCGCCGCGGCGGAGAGCACGACGCACCTCCTCCTCGTATTTCCTCCCCCGCCCACTTCCAGCGGCAGAGGGGCTCGTTGCCGCCGCCGGCTGCCGGCCGGGA
>VZRE01008066.1:0-28266 GCA_013396775.1 Cephalopterus ornatus
CTCAGACTAGTAGCTTTTAGACCTTGTAGGTGCACAGAATGCTGCCCTCAGGCACAGCAGAGTAGTTATTACCCCTGCAGACCTTATGATCTTCAAGCCAATGTTGTGCCGCAGGAGATTTCTCATTTTGGGATGCTGTTTCATACCGTCTGGATCCAGGATGCTCTAGAAACTAAATAACCACCGAAACAAAACATCTGGGGGTCTGTGTGGCGGCTGATACAGGAGAGGGGCTGTTGGCACTGCCCCACACCTGGGAGAGAAGGGGTTTTTGGCAGAGAGCACGCAGCCCCTGTGGGTGGTTTGTTAAATGATCACGGCTGGAAACAGGAAGGAATTGCTACAGAGAAGATTCTGTGGAAAGGGTTACTGGGACACTAAACCCAGCTCCAACCAACCCACACAGCAAAAGGCAAACAAGGAATTAATTCAGGATTTCCAGTGGAGAGAGAACCTCCAGAAAACCCATGGAAAGTCTGCAAAGTCATAGTAACTCCCTCAGCATTCCAAACAAATGCAGAGGCTGCTCTGCAGTCAGGGCAGTCCCACAGTGAAGGGCTGTGCAGAGAACACCCAGTGGGCAGTGCAGAATGCAGGTCAGCAGGGGATACTGCCCTTGGCTGCCCAATGCCTGTTCTCTGGCCCGGAGTATGGCTTTGGATGTCCTCAGACCCCTTCCTGGATGCTTTAAAAACCTGGACTGATGAAAAATCTGACCTTCTTCCTGTTCCCTCTCACAGCAACCACCACAACCCGAGAGAAACAGGGGCAGCACTTGGCCTGATGAGCCCAACAAGTCACAGCCGGGGTGCTCCTCCAAGGGCTGTGCCAGCCAAGTCAGGCTACGGATCTGGCAGATGTGGAACACGTTACAACGAGGGATTTATGGAACAGAAACGTGCCTTTCCCACAGTCCCAGTGCTGACAGCAAGCACCATCCTTAACTGCGCTTTGTAAGAGAACAACTGCAGGAGTTGGATATCTCAGGGAGCACCAGCCCATGACGGGGGAAGTCAGATCTGCCCTAGAAAAGTCCCAGGCAAACACATCCCGTTTTGTGTACACAATGTATTCAACACCTTTTTGTCCTCCCCCTCCATCAGCTGGCACAGAGCCAAACAGGTACACGTTTCAGAGAAAAAAGAAAAATCACCCTGAATACACAAATCAAGTTCAAGGGGCTCAGACACCTCGCTCCCACAGTCAGCAGCCTCTTGCTGAGGTTGAATTGTTGCCTGTTTGGGAAGCCTTTGGTTAACAGCCCGTGCAGGTGGGGGCATTTTCCTGCTCTGCTGGGATTGTATGGATGCCTGACCAGGATGACTCATTTCAAAGGGTTGTGGGGTTTTTAAGGAATCCAGAGAATACCCTGCTCCAGCCTCCTTCCTTCATTACCAACTGAACAACAACTTACAAACACAAGCTCATCTCACTAACAGGAGGGAACTTGTCCCACTCAGTCATGGAACCTTCCAAGGGGAATAGACATGTTTGCCCCAGACATCCCAAAAGCTCTGGTTTGTATTTGGACCTGTAGCACTGTGGATAGCTTGCAAGGACAGCACCTGTGGGCCAGGAGGACCACTGGTTTTGGGGGATTCTCCCACTGCCTGCCCTGCAGAGCCAGGCGTTAACTCATCTTCATCAACACTTAAATTAGTGATGGGCTTATCTGGGCAACCAACAGAGAGAGATTGTGCTGCTGCCCACACACACGGGTGCTTTGAAAGATTCCCTCTGGGTTGTTATGCATTGTCACGTGGTTTTTTTCATCTGAACTCATCTTCAGCCACATCACAAACTCCCAGTGACCACAACCCCAGCCCAGCCTACCTTGGATTCCATCCTGCAGCTCCTTGGTGATGATGGGCAGGTCATCCACGTCCACAAAGTGCAGGTGTTTGTCTGGGGGCTGGCTGGCAGCAGCAGAGAGCTCCAGGTAGTTGCCCCGGCCCGTGCTGACGATGAATACCGTCACCCCCATGTCCTTGAGGAGCTGCATGGGCTCGGAGATGTCATCAGTGGAGAAACCATCTGTCACCCAAACCAGCACCTTGGGCACGTCTGGCCGGGCTCCAGCCTCACCACTGAAGAGCTTTTCCTTGGCAAAGGACAGAGCTTTGCCCGTGTTGGTGTCTCCCATGAGCTGCCGCGTGTCCCGGATCGCCTGCCTCAGGCTGCCGCTGGACAGGTGCCGGTCAAACGGGAACTCCATGGTGGGAGTGGTGCTGATGTGGATGATGCTGGTCTGGACGTCTTTGGGGCTGAAGGTGAAAGGTTGCAAAAGGTCCCACATGAATTCCTTGACCTTGGAGAACTCATAGTGGGAGACGCTGGCAGAGCTGTCCAGCAGGAAGAGGAGGTCCCCCTCTGTGTTGGAAATAGGCGGCCGGGGACCTGGAAGGGAAAAGGGAGAGGGAAGAGAGTTAGTGGAGGGATGTGAACTCAAAACCTGTTAGGAAAATCTGAGAATTCAGTGAGAGGTGTTTGCTGATATGGCAGAGTTCCACCAGATCTCCTGGAACAATAGGAGAAATCAGGCGGAGCCTTCTGAAATGGAGAATATTAAAGTTACCTGGAGGTGACAGTTTACAAGAGCCTGTGGTGACAGGACAAGGGGGATTCAAACTGACAGAGGATAGGTTTAGATTGGATATTAGGAAGAAATCCTTCCCTGTGAGGGTGGGGAGGCCCTGGCACAGGTTGCCCAGAGAAGCTGTGGCTGCCCCATCCCTGGAAGTGTCCAAGGCCAGGTTGGAGCAACCTGGGCTAGTGGAAGGTGTCCCTGCCCATGGCAGGGGGTGGAACTGGATGATCTTTAAGGTCCCTTCCAACCCAAACCGTCCTGTGATTCTTTGATTCTCTGACTAATCTAGAGAGGCCAGGAGGAGGCAGGAGACCTGCCATCCACCTGGATCACAGCCGGTTCCATGTGACCAGCTCAGCCCTGTGCCACAAACACACCCTCTGGTGACCTGGCACTGAGAGCTGAGCAGAAAATGAAAGTGCGGTCCACTGAGCTTTGCTGTGTGCCTGCAGCAACTGCAATTTCATCACCACATCATGCAGTGGAGCTGAACTGTGACCTACAGGTCCCTGCCACTGGTTCCCAGAACTCCTGCTGGCATTCCAGCAGGGCTTTGTTAAGTGCTTCTGGCTGCACGGAGCAAGGCAAGCACACGTAGCCATGGCTCTCTGCTTTTTTTGGGGGGAGGTTTAGGCTGTATACCAGGAAAAGGTTCTTCCCCCAGAGGGTGGCCGGGCACTGACCAGGCTTCCAGGGCAGCGGGCACAGCCCCAAGGCTGCCAGAGCTCCAGGAGCGTTTGGACAACGCTCTGAGGGACGGGGTGGGATTGTGCAGGGCCAGGAGTTGGACTGGATGATCCTGATGGGTCCCTTCCAACTCAGCATATTCTCTTATTTTCTCTCTGCTGGAAGAAGCCCAAGCCACTGACTTGGCTGGCAGGACACAGGAAGAGATCTTGGAACACGGCTGCCACCTCCCCGGAGGACATGGTGGTTCCTCACTGGTTTGTGGAGTGTCACTCGCTTCCCGAATGTTGCAACAAACAGCTGTGAAAGCTTCTGGCCCTGGCAGGGCAGGGATCAATGGCCAGAGGACACTGCTCACAAGCAGTAAACAACAGCATCACATGCACAAGCCCTGGGAGGGGAATCTGGAGTTCACCTCGAGAGAGATGCAAGCAGAAATCCCACTGCTGGCGGAACTACCTGCACGGGAAACACCGCGGTGAAAACCAGGGTGGAACACCCCGTTAAAGGAGAGTCACAGCCGTGCCCTCTGGTCTGTACCCTGCAGCTCTGGGGCACCAAGAGAGCTGGGCAGAACACTGCCATCATTTAAGCATAGCCAGGAATAGCTGTGTTAATTATGACCAGCTACAGCCTGACACCACAAGGTTCTGCCTGCAGGGCAGAAAGCATTGATTAACAACATCTGATTGACAACTGGTTAACAAAACCAACAGCTAAACCCACTGGTGGGCAGGGGGTATTTTGGAGCTGAAGGGACTGTCTGTGGGTGGAGCAGAAGCCTTATCCTTCATGCAGACAAACGCCATCTACCTAACACTCAGCCCTGCATAAGATGCAAACAAATTGCTCTCATTCAGATTTCGGCAGCAGAAAGAATCCATTAAAAAAAAAAAAAACACGAGACAACGGCTCTCACTACACCGGGAGCGTGGCAACGCTTACAAAGCCACTGGGCACCCCATCGTCCTTCCCCTCAGCTCTAGGCTTTCAGTTCCCTCGTCCTTCTTCCTGCTCCTTGTCCCCCATCCAATCCAAACATGCCATCCGTGCCAGAGGTGGGGCCGTGGAGGTTGGTTACCACTAAATCTCTGCCTTACGCAAGCGGCTGCTGTTTTCGGGCACTTTCCTCGCTCTAGACGGAGAGATGACTGGCTGTTTGGCAATGTGCCAGGTGATTATTTCTCACTTCCAGCAGGATTTGGAGGGAAGAGGCATCCCTGAGTGCTTCCCTGTCAGGTCTTTGCTTGGAATAACTCTGCAGACCTGGTATTACTGCTGTCCCTGCACTCTACTTGACTCCAGGGAACGACAGACAGCACAGGGCAGGATCCTCTTGTCACTGCCTGGTCAATAAACTCCGATCAGCCACGCAGAGAAGTGTTTGGAAGGGACTGATATGAGAGCAACACGTCACTATGGAGACACGGTGCTGCCTGTTGGCTTTTCCAGGAGAAAACAGCTGGCCAGACTTCCCTGTGATGCTGACAGGAGACATCCGCTTCCAGAGCTCCTCCGGCTCTCAGCTGGGACCTGAACTCATGCCACATGCCTGATTTACGTGGGGCTTGGAGCTCGTGGAGCATAATTACAGCGAGAAAAGATCATGTCCTGTCTTGGTTAACTGCGTTTGACATTCCACATTTGTCTTCTCATCTCGCTGCTTGGCCACGCAGGGGGAGAAAAGTTCTCCTGTGAGTGGAGGCAGGTTTGGAGGCTGAGGAACACGGACTGTGCTTCCCTGTGGCCCCTTTGGATCACAGTGAGAGGCAGGAGGAGAGAGGCACCACCTCTCCCAGGCAGGAGGTGTCCCACCAAGCCACCCAGGAGGGGTTTTACACTTCAAACCACGTCAGAGAGGTCTGTGCCAGGGGAGATGGGTTGATCACTTGATTGAGGAGCTGAGCCCCACCAAGCACAATAAACTTGTGTGACTAGAAGCCCAAACTGCCTGTGCAGGTTCCAGCTCGTCTCTGCCACAGATTTCAGGCTGAGGGTTGAGAAATGGCCCTTCAGACAAATCCCAACAGCAGGAAGGAAGCTGTGCTGCCATCTCTTAGGATCTTTTCAGGAGTTTCATTATCTCTCCTGTTTTATTTGGAGCCTCAAGAGTTCTGGGATCATGGAATTAGAGCAGGTGCTGAGCTGTGCTTCGGAGCTCAGTAAGGGCTCCCTACAAAGTGTGTACGGATGGGCCAAGTCTTTATTTTTCACTCACTGCACCCACAGGGATGGCAACATCCCCAACATTTTCAGCTGATGCTAGT
The DNA here is from genome assembly GCA_013396775.1 of Cephalopterus ornatus. Lineage (NCBI taxonomy): Eukaryota > Metazoa > Chordata > Aves > Passeriformes > Cotingidae > Cephalopterus > Cephalopterus ornatus. Next base: position 5,542 of record VZRE01008066.1, read on the forward strand.
CCAGAGTAACCCAGTAATGACAGTCTAATTTCATTTATCAAAGCCCAGACTATCAAATGGTCACACTTTACACTGAGGCAACAGAGACCTGAACCTGGACCCAAAGAGGAAAGTGGTGGAACTGTGTGATGCTCTGCCTTGACTCTGTGCCTTGGTGCATGAAATCAATACCCATTGCCCTGAACAATCAAATCATTCCTGAGCACGTGGAAGCACCACTGGCCACCCAGCAGCTTCTTCCCTTTGCCCACTGCAGCTGGAATGGAGCCACAGTCCTCCACCTTTGGTCAAGTCCCAAGGAAAGAGGGTTATGGACATGCATCCTGACCTCTCAAACAGTTCCTCTTGGTGTGTGATCACGGCACAGCATCCCAGCACCTCTGGACAAGCACCAGCCCATTCCCAGGAGCCTTCCCAAGCCAGCTGCTCGCTCAGGGCTGCCTTAGGGAGCACCCAGAGGAGCTGAGGAGGCTCCACATCAAAGCTGCTGGATGGGCATGTCCCCCACCTGCAGGTTCATTCCTCTAAGGCTGCCTGGCAGCACATGGGTAACACAGCACACACCTCTGCCTCTGGAGCAAGGCACAGTCCTTCTGGAATGCTGTGGCTTGCTTTGTCACATACTCTGAAGGTCTGAGCATTGTTTTTAGCCTGGGATGGGAAGCTGCCACATACAACTCCCAGGGCAGCAGCGTTGGCAGGACAATAGGAATAACTGCTGCCTGTGTGGACTTTGAACTCTGTGGCAATGCCAGAAGCAGCAGAACCATTCCTGAACCAGCCTGGGACACTGAGGAACAGAATCCAGCACCCTGCAAGGAGATCTGAGCCATAGACACAGACATGGGTACCAGAAACAGAATCAGACCCCAGCAGTCTGAGCTGCTCTCTGAGTCCGAGGACCTCCTGTCCACACAGACGAGAGGTTCGCTCTCCTTTCCCACTGGATTCCGCTTCCCAGGTGCAGTGAAAAGCAGACACAACCAGCACTAGCCCTGCAGCCACAGAACCTTTCCTGCTTCAGAGGCAAAAGGCAGTACAAAAATGAATTGCACCAGCTCAGCCACCACGGTGTGGGATAAGTCTCTGCCCAGCATCACAGTGCAGGGACCAGGAATGAGACATTCACCTCCTCCACGTCCCTTTTCCCGCTGTCAGTTCTGCGGGACTGACCCACCGTCATTTTCCATGAACAGTATCCAAGAGAAAGCATTTCAAAGAGAAACTGTAATGATTGAATTGCAGAGATTAGCAAGAGAACAAGACAAGGATAGCGTTAATCACTGGTTTTACTTCTCTTAATTCATGTCCCTCAGTACAGAGGTAACAGTGAGGAGCAAGGATTTTTTCCGTATGAGTACACGAAACTCTGCAAGTTTTTGAAATAGTTTCATTTTCCCTACTGGAAACAAACAGGACAAAATTTCCAATAGGCGATTTTAGACAGGTTTGTTTGTTTCTTCTGTCCTTGTGCCAGCAAAGGAACACGCACAAGTATAACTATACACCTACGGCATCAATACAACCTCAGCTTTTATTCTGAAAAGGTTTCGGGAGAAGCTCTGAGGAGCAGGAGGTATTAAATGCGGGGAAAGCACCACGGGAATGCCTCGCCTTTCCAGGCACTCACCTCGCTCAGGTGTGTCCTGTCCTGCAGCAAACCGCAGCCACAGACCAAGAGAAAGCACTGCCTTGGCCAGCATAGCAAAGCCTGGTCCTGGGCAAACTACCTTAAATCCAACGGCTGGGCTCTGTGAAGGCAGATGAAAAGCTTCAGATCAGTCATAGTACGTGCACGGATCCCCCAGATCCCGGGGTGCCACTTCCAACGCTGCTCATGCCTTGGGATCCGGCTGCTCCTCCCCGTGCGTTTCGCTGGGCTGTGGTGTAAGCTCTGGCTCCTGGAGGCAATTTTCCTTCCTCCCCCCGCCACCACCCCCCCACCCCACTCCTTTTAGAGTCATAAATCCATCTTGACAGGAATAGCTGGAGGAGAGGCACACACAGCACCCCTGCTGCTCTTCCTCTCCCGAGTTAAGCTTGCCCCAGGAGCGGGGATTCGGTTGCAGCCCGAGCGCAGCTGGGCTGGTTTGAAAAATATATCCCTGTAGATAAAAACTTCGGCCCTGCGAGACGCTGGCAGCAGGCCAGCTGCCAGGGGGGAAAAGAAGGAGAGAAAAGCTCAGAGAAATCCAAAGCTCTCTGCTCTGGAATGAGCTGGAAGAAGGAAAACCACGTATATAAAGGAGAGAAAAAGTAGACAGGCTGGGGAGCTGCCCTGCCCTGGGAATATTGGCTAATCTTCGGGGAGGAGGCACGGAGCATTCCGCAGGTCCTAGTGCTGCCCAGCATGTCCCTGCCCTGCCCTGCCCTGCCCTGGGGGCACCCGGGGGGAAACACGGACCTGCTGTGCCCTGGGGAAGGGCTGCTGCGGTCACAGAGCCCACGGGAAGGAGCTGCTGCCGGGGTGGGAGAGGGCATGGAGCAGTACTGGGAGCTGCAACAGCCCGCTGAGTGCCCATGGATCATCCCCCTTGACGTGGCATTAAATACATCCTCAGGTCTGTGGTCCTGAGTCAAAGGGGACTCACACGCCTAAAGATAAACCTGTGACAAACTGGGTGGATAGAGGGGCTGAGAGTTTGGCTGAGAGCAAATACCAAAGCCCCCAAGGGTCAGCCTTCACTGGCTGCAGCCTCTCAGTGCTCCTGTGCAGGAGAACCTGCCAGAACACAAACCAGACCAAACCTTGCCCTTCTCCTGGCTGTCCTGCTCTCCATGTATCTGCTTCTGGCTCCTGCTCATCAGCTAAAGGTGACAACAGTCCCTTTCCCTTTTTCCTTGTGGGTTTTTACATGTGCTGCTTCTGGACAGATCCCAGATGTTACTCGTAGAGGAAAAAGCTGGAAGGTTACACCTAATTATGAAGAGACCCATCAACCATCACCTCCTTAACACAGGGAGTGACCAACAGGACAGGCTGAAAAATAGCAGAGGAGGAATGCTCAGAATTTTGTGGGATTTATGAAACCAGTGAGCAATATTTCCCCCAATTTGATTTTCTCTCCCCTGGGGATTGCCAAAAAGCGAACAGGAGTTAGGGGCCAAGGGGTGTGCAGGGTGGAAAAAAGTTGTATCCAAACTCACCCACCAAGTGGAAAGTCAGAACAGGCCCAAGAAATCAGATCTAATTGAGAGATTGTGGATTCTGTCAGCTAATTAAACTTCCTGGGCACTTGGTTGGTGTTCCCCTGCCAGTCTGGTACCATCTGCACCACAAAGGAGCTGTGCAGGATCAGCCTGTACAATAACTGTGTCCCAGGTAGCCCTGTGTGGGTGACAGCATCATCCACTGGTTCCTACAGGCTGGGATAAGCGTTATCCCAGGTACTCAAGAGAAGGGGATACCCCTGCTCTCCTCCTGAGATCCCCTCAAAGGAGCCAGTCTGGGTCCTGAGGCAGTAGGAAGAGCAGGTGCTGTGGCAGAGGGGCTGTCAGTCTGCAGCCTCATGCGGCAAGGAAGCTTCGAGGGAAAAATTACACAGCAAAGCAAATCACACCATGGTCTAATTCACTAATCTGAGCAAATTCATCAGCTGCTTTTGCACAGATTCACATTCCGTTCAGGTGCTGCTGTATTGACCAAGGTGGCAGCCAAGAAGGTAAAAGGCTTTCCAAGCCACTGCTGAGTGCAGGATTTGTCCAGTCTCATCCTTGTTCTCCCCTGGTGGGTATGTCCTGCTTGCTGTTCTCACACTGGCTGGATTCTGGACCTGGGATACAGAAGGGATGAGCTGGAGGAAGCAAGTGTTGCCCCACTGCAAACCTTTTGCTTCTCATCAAGTAACCCAGACACTCCTGTCCCATCCTCCTCCTGCCCCAATGTCCTGTTCTGAGAAAATGACCTAGAAATGCTCTGGATCTTGTTCCCAGGGCTCTCAGATGCACATCCAGAGCCCCTTGAACAGGGCTGGTGGGTATCTGGAGATGATTTCCTTCCATTACTCACTTCCCAAGGAAGTGTTGCTCATCTTAGAATAATCCCCTTTTTTGCCAGTTTATCAATGTGAATGCCATTCAGCCTCACACCCTGCAGCCTGGAGGGATTTCAGCCTTTTTGTCCCTGAAAGTCCTGCTGGGATAGGTGGAAGCAGGAAAAAGCAGCCTGGAAAATAATTAAATCTTACACAGTTCGGGTTTATTTTTAAACTTTACAGTAATTTGCAAATCCTGTTTCCAGTAAGGCTGGTGCCTGCTCATGCTGATTCTTTCCTGGATGCATCCTGCACTCTGAAGTATCACTCCAGATCTGCTCCTGTATAAATGAGCTCAAACTCTGGCTGCAGGTCTCAGCTCGGGCTCAGCTCCCCATCACTGCTAAGCTCGGCTTCTCCACCTGCCTTGGACTTCGCCAAAATTCCCCTGGGGTGATCCGAGCTACGAGGTGCCAAGCTGCAGAACAGCTCAGGATCAACTGACAGCTGTAAGAAGGAAAAAACCCCCAAAATCCCAAATAAAAGCCACCACCACCCGATCAACCCTATTTTGGTCGTGATGTTGCTGAGGCTCAGGCAGGTACACACATATTTTATAGAGCACAAGCCCTCAGTGCCCTGCCCCGAGGAGGTTTTAGTGTCGTGCTGCAGCTGCTGTGACATTCCAGGGATGTAAACAATCCACAATTTCTGAAGAGATGCAATATCCTCTCCGAGACAAATGACTGCAGCTGGAACAAACAGGCTTTTGGGAACACAGCCTTGTTTCAGCTCCACACAGGCGGGTTTGTTTGCTGGGGGGTCTATATATGGCAGTTTGGAAATTCCCCATTTGGAAAGGAAGCAGACAGACTTCACAAGCACCGGGAAGATGACGGGGGTGAAAAATTCCCCTTGAGCTCCAGGGAAGGTTTGTGCAGCCCAGCACAGGTGGGGAGATACCCAAGGAGCCAGGGATCCAGCTGGAATCCATGCACCAGGTCTTGGGCTGGAAGGCCAGACCCCAGCAGAGGATGCTGAGAGCAACTGAAACACCCAACAGCATTCCCAGCCAGCTCCAGGTTTTCCCCCAAAATGACGAGGCACAGCTCATCCCACTGCCCCAGTCACACTCAGCTTCTACACAGCTCCAGGCTGCACAGCCAGAGGGCATGAACTTCAACTCCCTGACCCCAGAAATGCCAGCCTGACTTCCAGCAGAGGATCAGGCCCCGTGTTGCCACTTCTCAGTTAACAGTGTGTCCTGGAGTCTCCAGCCTCAAGTCATCTCTTATTTTTGTTTGACTTGGAAGACAAACTACAAAAATAGACATGTTTACTTGCGGCATTCACCAGTTTTATGTTTCTCAGAAGTTGACCAGTGCCTAGGAATGACTCCACAGTGAGGTAAGGTCTAGCTTATAGACGATCTCTTTTATCCCAAAGCATCCTGAAATGTCACACAACACAAGAATACAGCCACTTCTGGGGTGAAACACAGGAGCAGCCTGGACTCTCAACTCTAAATTCAGAGTACCTCAACCCTAAATTCAGAGTACCCAACCCTAAACTCAGAGTACCTCAAGCCCAGAGATTTAATTTTCTCCTGCCTGGAACTGCTGTAATTCCTTTGACTCATCCTAACTGCTCACAGCTAGAGCAGGCTACTCCACACAGGGTAAATCAGTGAAGGAGTAAACCAGGAGAAACAACAAAAGACAGCATGGACCGTTGCTCTTTCAGAGGCTTCTGGATTTCTCCTGTTGTCAGGTAGGTCAGAAATAGCCCAGCTCCCTGTCCCTCCCTGTTACTGTGGGGGCTGCCCTGGTGTGCAGCAGGCTGAGGTTAGAGCTGTTGGGATGTCAGAACGATCCTCCACCCCTCTGCAGAGATGCCAGTGCTGTCCACACGCATCAGCTTCCCTGCCAAGGAGGAGCTGACAGAGCCCTTTGCCACACTGCTTCACCCTCGGCCTCCAGCTCAGCCCAGGACGAGGAGGACGAGCAGGGTAGGGAACACGGATCCCCCAAAGGAACAAGCAGGACACAGGCTCAGCCATCCTGGTGTGTACCAAGGCACAGATTCCCCCAAATCACACACATTCAGCGCAGTGACCACAACCCCAACCCCAAGCCCAGGGGAGGAGGGCACAGATGGGCAGAAACCTTGGGCTTCTGGAGCCTGAGGCTTTCCCAGCAGTGTTCTCGGTGCAATGACAGTGCTGCCCTAAAAAAGAACTGCATGTAAAGAACTGACCCCACAGTGCCAGGAACTGCACAGGAGGGAGGGTACAAACCTGGGTGGGCCCCAGGAAGGGACCCACCAGGTCCTTAGGAACAGCATCTCCTTCCAAAGGCTGGAAGACTTGTCCTGAAAGCTTCAGAGCTGCCTGGTCATGCAGAGGATTTCGGGGAGAGTGACTGATTCAGCTCACAGATGCCCAAATCCTTGATGAATCAGCTTCTCCATGCAGCTCCTACTGCATGTCCAAGTCTAATTCCTTGGGCTTAGCAGGGCACATGGGTTCGATGGCTCTGATCATGGGGGAGCCCTCATGTTTATCCCTGAGAACCTCTAGCAGAGATTCTCCAAGACTTCAGATTCCTGCTTCATTTCCTCCACAAAACAGGATTTTACTGCCTTTTTCCCAGCTGGACCCAAACTGTAGCCTCTCTTTGCTTGCCAGGAAGCCAAATAGCTCCAAGAATTGGACCCACTTCTAAGCAGTACAAGTGAGGCCTCGATGTAGTGGTCAATTTTTAACCAAAGGCTATTCTTTGGAGTGGATCCTCTTCCTTATTGCTCGACTTTGATCCCTTATCTCTATCCTGTTAGGAAAGCCCAGACAACTGGGAAAAGCCAATTTTTAGAGAATCTCCTTAGAACTGGGTTTCCTGAGGAATTTCCACCTACACAATAAGCTGCTATTTCCCACTGAACAGCAAGTTCTCAGCCTTGAGAACCCTCAGTCTCTCTCAAGAACTGTAGGCTCTTAACATGTCAGTCTGGGAGAGAGAGAAAAGACAATTTAGAGCATCCTGCAGGCATGTGCACACACACACAAGAGCCGGGCACGGCAGAGAAAGCCTCCTGCACAGTGGAGGTTCTGCATTTGGACAGCCTTCCCAGCTTGTGTGTCTGCAGGATGTCTCAGGGAGGAGCCAGTAAAGAAACAACCAAAGCAAAGAATATCAGATTCCCTCCCCAGGAGGCTGCTTTGTCGTCTGTTTTGCTTATTTTACCTTCTGTCCCCAACCTCTTTGACTCCCAGCAGTAATCGTTAAGGCACTTTTACAGCCTAATGCCCCTGCAGCTCTGACACACTGCTGGGTGGGTTTTGGAGGGCTCAGTTAACTCCATCGTGACTTTTAGCAGCTTATTTGGTCTATAGTGCTGTTCCATCCATCTCTGCCTCGCCTTTCAGACAGTGGTGGCATAAGGAGAGGCCACCAGGGCATCATTTCCCCCTCCCAAGCTCGTGCCCTGGAGCCACAACCCATTGATGGTCAGGAATAGAGCAACTCCCCAGCAGAGTTCCTGCTCCCATCGGCTGTATTTTAGGTGTGCTCTATTTTTAGTGCCTTCTCTAAATCTTGCCAGGTCCTGTGAGCTCTTAGCGTGGTGGGTGGGGGGAAGCGAGGCAAAGACAGTGATGGATGGGCCTCTGAGCACCCATCAGCCCATCCAGCCACAACAGGAAAGGGAAGCAGAAGGTGGCTGCTGAGTTCCTATCAGGAGAGACCGCCTGGCCCCCTCTTCAAGTGCAGCTGCAGGAGAGCTGGCCAAGCTCTGCTCTCTGCTCACAGCCTGGAATTCAGACCGGAGTGAGGCCGATTTTCCATCAGCCCCAACACCCAGGTGACAGCTCGAGGCTCTGCAGCTTTGCTGTTCTCCCCCTCGTGCCAGCAGCCTTTGGGACTAGAGAGGCTTGGCTTCAGGATAAATGCTACCCAAAAACTGGCATGCTGGGGTGGAACAGGTTCAGGCACTGCGGCAGAGGAGCACAACTGGACCAGTCTGGGACAGGGATTTCCGGATATTTCTCTGGTCCAGGCTGCCAGAAAGGCACCGACCTCCAGTTTCAGGGCTCATAACGGGGCTGCCGCTAAGGTGGGCTTTGCTGAGGGCTCCCTTTGCATCCGGAGCCTTTTACATCCTCTCAGAAATAGGGCAAAAACACGTGAGCAGGAACAAGGCTTGGAGCACAAGAAACAATCCCCCTTTTTGTGTGAACCCAGCACGGCAGCTGGGGAGTGAGTGGGAGGAGAGGGAATGACTCCCTGTGCCGTCAGCAGGGTTCCTCCAGCCCGGCTGACCTTGGCCAGCTCACTTCATGCTCCTGGAACACTCGGGAACTTGTCCTCCCATGCTGGGCAGCAACAGAGGGAGCATAGCATGGGATCAGCTCTGAGTCAGCTCACAATTTCTCCTTCAACGCACTGATTCCTTATTTTCCACATGGTCATCAAGTTCTGGAGGTGCAGGTGCCTCGTGGATCCAGGCTTTGGTGCACAGAAGCCACAGACAGGATGGGACAGTCCACGTGCTGGCTTTTCTGGCACAAAAGAGCTCACGAGTCCTTTTTCACCATCACAAACTCAGTTTGAGGTCATTTTATCAATTAAAGAGGTAGAGAAGGGCTGGTGAGATTTCCGAGGACTGAAGAGTCACTTCTTTCTGTGGGAAGGGACCAATTCCACCCTGGGCCACCCAATGCAGGCAGGAGCCTCACTGCACCTGATGCCAGCGCTGGGGGACCTAATCCTTAGTATCCCACTTGAACTCACTCCTGGAAAGACCCAAGCTGAGATCTGAGAGGGCAGGATGAGCTCTGAAAGCAACAAGGGGGAAAGACTTCCTGCCATCAACAAATTGCTGTTTACAGTCAAAAGAAGGCAGATTAGAAATCCTGTGGCATAAACAAGCCCAAGGGAGTGGAGGGTTCTGCTGGGAAACACTCCGCCTGACTCTTCCTCACTGCAAGTCCTGCCAGCCTTCTGTGTCCTCCCACGTCACACCAGGGAAATAGCTGCAATTCCAGCAGTCCATAAAGAAAGAGGTGACTTGATGCATGCAAAGCCATCAAAACAATTCCCATCTATTTTGGGGATAAGAGACTTTTGTTCCAGGGCTGGGTGCTGTAATGCCTGACCCAACGATGAAAGGACAACAAGAGCACAAATATTCCCCCGCAAATAAGTGGCACTATTAGACAGAAATGTCCCCTCTGCTCCCCGCCCTTCCAGGGAGGCTCCTTCTGCAAGAGGAATTTGCTTCTTCAGTCAAGAAAGAAGAGGCAGGTGATGTGAATGCAGAGCCACATCCACACTCCTCACTTCCCAACAGCAAAGAGGAGTCAAATCAAATCCAACAAGAAACATTACTAAAGTTGGAAAGGAATTGAAGTCCACTAAGCTGAACAGATTAGCCTTGTGGAAATCTGCCACTGCAGCAAATTCCTAGAAATGGTCCTAGAAATCCCCCCAAAAATGGGGTGGGTCACAGGGAATGCCACTAAACATTGAGAGAAATTAGGATATGGAAACAGCAACAGAGCAACAGCTGCACTCACACTAACACTGAGCCACATCTCTGTGCGTGATTAGACTCAAATCCTGGTCTTTACTGAAAATCTGCAATTCCAGCTACTCCTGCCCTTCCCAGCTGAACCAAGAAATGAAGTAACACTCACCGCTTCCACGGTCATTTTCCCTCCTGGCTCTCAAAAGAAGAGGGCAGCTCTGTGTGCATAGATTTATCTATGGATGGGGATACAGGGCAGAAAAAAGGGAGGGAGGGATCGTCACCCTCGGGCACCTTCAGCTGGAAAACCCAGGTGGTTATGTTGCTGTTCGGGAGAGGTGGCAGGGAAGGCTGTGCTCAAACTGGGCTGCTCAAAGTGTGGGGCCTGCCCTGATCCCTGGTCCTGCAGAGGAAATCTGGCAGATCCTGTTTTGCAGAGTTCTCCCACACATGGGGCTCTTTCTGCCTCTGCTTCCTGACACCTGTCAAGGACGTTGCTGTCGTGATAGTTTGCCAATAAAAGACACTTGGAGCTTCTCTTCTCGTGTGCTCTGTGCCTTTCCTCATCTCCGTGACTGACAAGCTCTTGAGAAGCCATGGCAAGCTGATCAGGAATGGAGGTGACACGTGGAACATGATGGAGAGGTGTCCCAGAGGGTGAACAAGGAAAACTGATGCACAATGGACCTGTGAAGCTGAAAAAAGCACCTTTTTCCTGCAGTCTTTCCCCCAGACTATTTGTTACTGCTTGCATCATCATTCGTGTAGGCTACCAAGATTTCTCTCCCTGCGTGGAATTCCCTACAAATCTCCAAAGTGGTGGTGAAATTCTGAGGGTTCTTCCCTCTTCTCTCCTGCCCCTTCAGACGAGTCCGTGGCTGGATTGCTCCACATTTCGTCAGCAGAACCCAGCAAAAACGCAGTGTTTTCACCCTTTGTGTCAGACCTCTGACCCCAACAGGAATCAAGCGTTTTCCAGGACTGCGGATCAAAAAGCAGACAGTTTTAGTACAGGGATTCCTGGAAGCATTGCTGTTACGGTTTGTCATTAATCGGGATGACAAGGCTTTCCTGTGTTGCAGTTTTGGAAGGAGCATGAAAGCTGGAGGCTGAGCCATGTCGTGTATGCTGCAGTGAGGATCCCAAATCCTTGTGGAGGGGATACGGAGGGTGCCAGCAGGAATGCAAAGACACTTAAGGTCCCATGGTAGACCAGAGTAAAACATCCTGCACACGAGGGGTCACAAGCTCAAAGAGAAAGTGTTTAATATCTGGTTGTGATCCAGACACACTGTTGGAGGAAGTCCGACAGTGACCTCATGGAAACGTGTTGTGCCAGAGGAACACTTGGCCAGGCTTTGGAGGGAATTTTCCTCGTCTCCAGAATGTTCATGGGGTTTTGCTGAGCAGCCACATCCAGCAGGACTGACGGGGAGATGGTGCATCTGTTCTGAACAGCCCTGCCCTGGGCTACAGCTACACAGGAGAACAACCTCCACCACCTGTGGGTCGCTTTGTTCTACCCTTTTAGTCTTTCCTGGACAAGGAAGGGGACTTGCTGGTCTACAGCTTTTCCTTCTAGCCATTATTACTGGGAATCTGTGAGTTTCTCTGTGAAGTGGTTCAGCACAAACTCGGCTCTGTGGCTTTCTGGTGGAAATGGGGGGATTCTGTGGCTGCAACGTTTGTACTCCAAGAAATGTCCACCTGTGTTTTTCCAGCTCGTGTGTCATAGCAAACCTCATTCTCTGTCACTGCTATCTTGATGAGACAACCTCAAAGGCTCATCATACCCTTTGGGTACAACATTGGTGTGGCTAAAACTGTGGCAAGGAGCAGCGAGATGTTGAATGATCGAGGCAAGCACCAAAAAGCCCCATGAACAAAGGGCCCTTCATCAAAAAACCAAGCAGCTGAGGTGAGTTCCACCCACAGTACCTGTGCAATCCCAAGGAAACCTGATTTGCCAAGTGCTGACAGGAATGGTCTAGCCCAGGTAGACAGGCAGGCACAGAGCCATGCCCAGGTACTTGAGAACAAACTAGAAAAATAGCAGAGGTATTCACACCCAGCTTCATGACATCCTTAATTGCAACCAGGCAAAAGGGTTTTCTGTCTTACCCCTCTATTTATATGGGATATGGAGTACTGCATTTTTAAAAAAGCAGTAAATCAGGAGGCTGAATGAACCCATTCCCTGTAACCTGAACTAAAATCCTTTGGTGCTCTGAAACACTTGGACTGATTGATTTCCTCTCTAGGCTTAATGTTTTTTTCTCTGGGTTTCTAAGTTGTGACTAGAAAGCAAATGCCAGAATATCCCAAGTAGAGTGTTTGCCTGGTGCATCTGGCTCAGATGGAGTCAGACACCACAGCAAATTAAATGTGTGCAGCAGCAGGTGAAGTGCAGCTGGTGCCTGCAAAGAAAAGTGCCCTTTATAACAGCATCTGTGCCCAAAGCTGAGACAATTCCACCCTCCCTGTCTGTGGGTCAAGACCTCATGAGGGGAAAGGCAGTGTGAGAGGGGAAAGCCATTTCCAAGAAGAAATAGGAGCTATCTGAGAGCAGTTTGCAGAAAACGGGTTGGATCTCTTCCCTCCCTCCCCATGCCCTGTTGTGGTAAAGCCCAATTCTCTGGCAGGAAAGGCAGTCCCTGGGTGTGCTGCAGGGCTGAGCTCGTTCCAGGACAAGGATAAGGATAAGGAGTTTTATTTTCCAGCTGGACTTAGCTAACACTTGTTCCTCTCAAACAGTGAGCGCTGTGTGAGTGGAGGGCTCTGTCTACATCTCAGCTGATTTAGGGAGGCTGAGGGATCCAGGATGGCTGAAAAGGTGGGAATCCCGTTGTAAGTGCTGATGGCCAGCATGGGACCATGGTCAGCACAGCTAAAGTAGAAACCAGAAGGCCAAAAGGCAGTTCTTTCCAAAATGTGCTGAGCAGAGCCCCAGACTCAGCATCACAACGGGGGGTGAAACAGCCCAGATTGATGAGGGGGAGCTGGTGAAGGAGCCAGGAGGGCTTTTCAGGGACAAAGCAGATATTCTGGGCTTTCAGCAGCAAGATGCTTTTGTCTGGAGGAAGTCTGCTCCCCTGGCTTCTAATTTTACTTCTGTTCTTCTATGTAGGGCTTGGTTTCCTCAGCTCTATCCAAGTCCTTGAGGAACAATGAAGGAGGCACGAGTGGAACTGGAGGCACCTGAAAGCAGAGCAAACAGCACCACTGTTTCCCTGAGTGGTCTGTCTGGGGTTTTTTTGGCTTTGCTTCTTATCTCTGCCTGAGCTTCACACAAACCATTGAAACCCAGGTCCGGCCCTGCACATCCTGTCTCTTTTTTACCTGCTGGAGGGTTGCCCACTGTGTCTCAGGGGGCAGGAGCACTCCAGTGTCTCCTGGTGTGACCCAGCAGTGCTTCCCAGGATGGTCTGGTTGACCTTTATGATGCTGAACCCACCAGCTGTGCCGATAGTGGAACAAATTGCTTCATGCAGAGATGTCCTGTCTCCCAAAGTAGCCCCAGAGACAGGATGTCAGAACAATCTCCAGCTCCTAAAAGGGCTGGGAATGGCTGCTCAGCTTCCCCTTAAATATCCAGTGATAACTTGTGCCAGTAGATCTGCTCAAAGCCCCAGTTTCTGCAGCCTGACAAGAATACGCTGAAAGACCACAGGAAAACAGCACAATTCTGTTTCCCCTTCCTCCTCCCCAGATGTCTGTCACAAGGGGTTCCCTTCAGTGGTATCAAAGGTGGGCCACGGCCACTCTGTGCCTGTGGGAAATCCTCACCAGCCTTTGATTGCATCCTGCTCCGTCCCACGCCCTGGAGGTGCCAGGGATTTGAGAGGGGCTCGGTAGCAGCTTTTCTGAACAGCAGATCCCAAGGGCAGATTGCTTTCACAGGGACACCCACTGCAGCCAAGTGCATCCCTGTGTTTCCTCCTGCAGACCAGGGACCTGGAGCCAGCTCCCTTTTCACTCTTGGCCACCTGCCCTGCCTGTCCCCACACCAGCCAGCGCTTTCTCTTTGCAGTTTTAGTCTTGTTATCTAAAACCGTCTTCCTTAGTGGGGTTGGAACCAGATGGTCTTTGCAGTCCCTTCCAACCCAAGCCATTCTATGATCCCTCAGGCGGGTTCTCATCCTTTCCTGGGGGCAGAGGCAAGGTAGGTGCAGGGGCTGGGAATTTGTGATTATCCCCTTGCGCTGATAAAACATGAGCTGCCAGCCCCCCAGGATGGGCAGAGCAGTCATGTTGGCATTGCAACACTTCACTAAGGCTTTAACACACTTCCGCAGCCTCCTGCCTGCTGCCACGCTGATGGAAAGGTGTTGACAAAAGAGTGATTTTAGCACCCTGGTTTATTAACTCTGCTGCTGAAGAGCAGGAGCAGAACAGTGCTTTTGGGGGAGAGGGAGGAATGAACCCCCCTGTTCATCACCACTTCTCTGCTGTCAAGGAGTTACAGAGCCAGCACCTCTGGCAGCTGCAGACAACTCCCTGAATGCTCATCAGCTGGCACAGCTCAGCAGGCAGCTCAGAGCTGGGATGCTCTCTAAGGGCCAGTGTCCCTTCCAATAGCTCCCAGTCATCTTCCTGCACGCAGGAATGTCCTGAGTAAACATCTTTTTGCTCCTCCTTGCAGCAGGCTCAGGAAAGAGGAGTCCTTAGGCCTGGCTTTGGGGAAGGAAGCCAAGGACAGGTCCCCAGCGAGCCAGCGTTCCTGGAGCACAGCTTCAGGTTGCACTTCACTTGGTGTAACTGGAGTAGATGCTCAAGTGTCCCTTGTCCTCCCCTCCCTTGTGACTCAGGCACTCGTGTCTCTGCTGTGTGGCCAGGGAGGAGCTGGCTTGGAAAGCTGACAGGGATTTAATTGCTTCTGGCATCTGAGGGCACCCACCCGCAGCCTGCTTCCCCACACCAGCATTTCCATGAAGTCATGCCCTGGCAAAGGGAGAAATGCACAGCTCAGCTGTGACAATCCCTGCAGCTCTGAGCATCCAACGTGGACACTCCATGGCTCTGCTCTTGAAAAGTGGCTCTGTTGTTGGGCTGATAAATGTCCCTGTTTTTTTGCCCCCGGGGAATGGGGTGTAGATCCTGCCCTTGGGCTGCCACCACAAAACCTGGGAATGTTGCCCAGCCTGCCTTGGCATTGCTCTTTCACAGGGGGATGATGGCAGCCCCAGCTATCCTGCTGCCATGGACAGGCAGAGGGAGTATTCCCATCAGCAGCTCAGCTGTGTGGGAGTTGGGTTGCTATTCAGCTGCAGGAGGTGCTTGGGTTGGAGAGAAAGCAGTGACTGAGGTTTGGGAGGTGACTGCTGGCACTTAGGGGCCATGTGTGTATGGTGCCAGGACACACTGATCCCCCCGAGTCTGCTTTTGGGAAGCGACACTGTATTTTCCAGCAGTGGATCATAGGATCACAGCATCCCATACTCCCTCCCACTTGGTGTTTTTCATCCCTCACCAGCTAAATAGGGTCAGGTCTGGCCAAAATTCCAGGGACAGACGCTGTTAACCAGCAGTGGCCCTGCCCAATAAGAGGGATTCAAGGCAGAATCCGTGTCCAGGTACACGGATGGTCAGTGCCACTCCAGGCTGGCTGTCCCAGAGCACAGGGAACGTCCCAGGCTCAGCCCCACAGCCCCATCTCGAGGCCTGGGCACACCCAGAGCAGCTGCTCCTCCAAGGCACAGCACCAGCTACAGCAGGCATTTGCAAACAATACATGAAATCCGTGGAAATTCCATCCCGGGGGGTGACAGACAGCTAAAGGGGGGGCCAAAACCACAGTTAGTGCCCCAGCCAAGACCCAGGATTCCCAGAACAGGGTGCAGTTGGTGACCCATTTTGCGGGCACTTACATACAGGGAGGACCAGCAGAGGGAAGGAGCCCTTGGCAGGCACTCCTTGATTATTCCTTCTTTAATTCCTTCCATTCATTCTCACCAAGTTCTCCAGCAGAGCTGGAAACAATCACCAGTGACCAGTTAGCTGGAAACAATCACCAGTGACCAGAGAAAGAGCAGGGAGGGGAAGGAGGACAGGGAAGCTTCCCCGAAGCCATTCCAGTTACAATGAAGCTGTTAGCAACCCAAGTGGAGAGAGCACAAGAGACTGTCCAGAACATGTGTCACTGGGATTATATTACCATGCAAATCCTGCCAAATTAACCTGGAGAGTTATTCACAGAAAACTCAGCACTTGGAGCGTTCAACTGCCTGTGATGGGATGGGGAGCAACACATCCTCTCATGGTATGTGCGGCAGGTTCCAGCTTCCTTTCCCTGGCCTCCCTCAGAGGAGGAATGTAGCGTCCTTCCAATAAATTCCATGTTGTCCTTGGCTCTAAAAGATGATATTCAAGATTTCAGTTCAGCTTGACAGATGGTTTGTATTTGCACTGCCCCCAGCTGAGAACTCCAATAACTGGAGGCATCAGAGGGCTGATAACCACTGAGACATGGCATCTTCCTAATGACTTCATCTGCACTGTTCACTGATGAGAGGGGAGCAGGAAAGTACAAATAAACATGGACCTGATCAAAGGCTGCATGGAAATGTACTTTAGTGTCTTCTGAGGTCCATCAGCACCAGGTTAGTGCTGTGGCTTTGAGCATGGAGATGTCACAGGGAAATTAAATCCATACATAGTTTGGACTTTTAAAAAAACAGTGAAAACTCATTTCTGTTCTCCTGCAGCACCTTGCTGAGCAGAGCTGTGCTCTGGGCTGGTTTGGGAGCTCTCAGGACAAAGCCCTGCCTGTGGGAGTGCAGAGGAGACATCACCACATCTGTGGGCACAGTCCCTGCCTGGCACATCAGCCCTGCACACAGCAGGCTGGCACAGCTGCCCTCAGCACTTGATCCAAGGCTGAGGGTATTGAGGATGGCTCTGTGCTCTCTACAGGAAATTTAGGATCAAACCAATTTCACCTCAGAGCTACAGCACTGCTGGGAATGCCTTGTTGTGGGCTCTGCCCGTGCCAGGATACCCTGAGGTACAGCCTGAGCTGTGTGTTCTGCTACTGAGATTTCAGGTAGATTCATTTCCTCTTTGTTATTAAAATTTTCTGTAAAGTAAAATACCAAATTAAATCGATTTTTGCTTTATTGGGAAGGCTGTTTCTTTGGAGGGACAGCAGTGGGGATGGTTCCCTACAATACTTGCACCACAGCCAGGCTGAAGAATCCTTTTCTTGTAAAAGCAGTTGGATTAAACAGGTGAGCAAAAGGAACAGCAGCTCATATCAAATATCTGTACCCAGTGAGCAGACATTGCCCCCAGGCAAAACCTTTGTTATCCTGTAGCACGATATCTCCTCTCCATGGAACAGAACTTTCTTGTTTTTCCTCAGCCCTGCCAGAAGCTGACAAGTATTTTTCTCCCTTTTTTTTTTTTTTTTTTTCTCTCCAATTCACTTGCACCTGTAGCCACCCCTGCTTGTTTCTCAGGGTGGTACCAACTAGGGCCATGCAGGGTAAAGAGACTGGAAAAATCAATCCTCAGAAGGAAAACAAAAACTACCTCTTACCTTGCAGTGCTTTGTGGGGTGGAACAAGAGATACAGCGCGGCTGGTGCTGCTGCAGCCAGCGCCTTGAGACAGAACAGAGAGAAACTCCCTTGGGGGATTTGGAATCGGCTTTATTTCTACAGAACGCTGGACATGGTTATACTGGGGAGGCAGGGGAACAGCACCGAGCGGGAACACACAGCCTGCAGTGATGAGCAGCACACGGACCCCACCAACAACGCTGCAGGGACCCCGGGGATGCGGCGGGACGGAGCTGCCCTGCCTTCCCCTGCCCCTCACCCGCACTCTGCCGGCCCTCAGCTGCAGTTTTTGGCCATGCCGTGCGACAGGGGAGCTGTGCTACCACTCCAGGCACCGCTGAAATCCCGAGG
Organism: Cephalopterus ornatus; assembly: GCA_013396775.1. Taxonomy (NCBI): domain Eukaryota; kingdom Metazoa; phylum Chordata; class Aves; order Passeriformes; family Cotingidae; genus Cephalopterus; species Cephalopterus ornatus. The sequence goes on from VZRE01008066.1 coordinate 22,948, forward strand.
GAGCCCCAGCTGACCCGGCTGAGCATCAGCTCAGCCCCCGCGGGAGCTCTGCGGAGCCCCGGGGAGGGACCGCGAGGTGATGAGCGGGGACGGGGCAGGGAGAGGACGGTGCTGGCACTGCCAACTCACACCCAGGCCTTGACCTGAGTGTTCCAGCCCCTGGCACAGCCACAGGGACCCCCTCCCTCGTAACGGCACCACCTCCCGCCCTTGTACACGGCCAGGCTGTAGGGCTGGAAGCACATGAAGAGCCGCAGGCGCCGGGCCAGGCTGCAGTAGATGGCCATGGCCACCACGATGAGAGGGGACATGATGACAAAGCCCAGGATGATGAGGGCAGAGGAGCTGTTGTCATCCAGGATGCTCTTGCAGTAGCGGGCAGATGAGTGCAGGACCTGCGGGGGAGAGTGGGACAGAGCTTAGAAACAGAGCCACAGAGCCACTGAGAGTGGAAAACACCTCCAAGATCACCCAGTCCAACCATTAATCCACACTGCCAGGTCACCACATCTACAGCTTGCCATAGGCCTGGTGGTGGGTGAGGGCCAAAGCACCCTTGAATTCCCAGTGTTTTCACACAAAAACACCTCTTCTCTCTCCCTGAGCTGAGCTCAGCAAACTTCAGGCTGCACTAGGTGATGACATCACATCTTAATCAAGATTTCAATTATTCCAGCATCGCTGTGAGACAAGGACGCTGCACACTGATCCTGAAGCAGAAAACACTGATCTTTATTAAATCATCAAATAGCACTTGATAGGCAGCAAAAGGCCTCCTGGTGCTACATCGATGTGTGTGGAAATTACAACAGAGTAAATAAAAATACAGCAAGATGTGAGAACCTGCAGACAGAGCTTGGTCACTCCATAGCTACTTGCTGGCTGGAGACCTTCCAGACCCCTGCCCTGGAACAGACCCTTTGTGTTCTCTCCTCTGTACACACTGGACTCATTTCTGCCTCTGAGCATCTCTTTGCACTGAAAAACCTGCCAGAAAAGACCATTTACTCCATTTGCTGCAAAGCAAAGACTAACTGGGCCTCGCTGAGTGGTATTTAAAGCCCTCCTTTCGTGCTGGCAGCAGCAGAGCCGAGCTGAGCCCTCAGTTGTTGTGCATTAACAAATGCTGCAGGCAGCCCCCATGTCCCCAGACTTCTTTCCTTTTTCCCTGTCCTTTTCAGCAGTAAAAGAAACACAACCCATCATACTATGAAAAAAAAACCCCAACAATAAATCCATCTAATGGACCTGCAGGGCAGAAATCAGCCCCTGGCTACCGGGAAGGCATTGAAAGGCCCGAAGACAAAGGACTGCTCTCGTGAAGCCAATTGCCACAATCTCTTGCTATGATTGTATTAAAGAAAAGTCTGTGTTAAAAGACTCCTCGTGGCTTCCAGCAACACAGGGGCTTTCACTTCTGGTTTATTTGGCTGCACTCAAAAACCTTTGCATCTCCTGAAAGCCTTTGGCTGTGCGTGCAAAGGAGAACTTGAGGTTTTCCAAGGTGAGGGAAGCTGGAAGGGGCAATTCTAGGAGTCAGTTCTCGTTTTTTTCCCCATTTTCAGTCCAATTTGAAGTCAGTAATTCTGACTTATGAAACAGTCATATTGAGCTGGTTTAACAGTTAATGCCTGCAAGGGAAGCAGGAGAACTGCTTTTTCACCTCCACGTTTCGTCAAGTGATCCTAAAAATGTTTATAGGAATATACCAAAAAGAAATTTGTAAGGAAATAATGCAATCCAGAGGACAGCAAACAACTGGAAGAGCCATGCACGCAGCCAGAGCCCTTATGGGCAGAGGGTGCTCATTTTTGGTGTGAGAAACTGCATGACATATTTAGGAACACATCTGAATATTAGACTGGCATAAGAAAGGGTTTAAATATTCTGTCAGACTTTATTAAGTCTATCTTGAGGCACTGGGCAGATCCAATACTACAAACTTAAACAGAAAGCAGTAGACCCTTCCAGAGCCCAGGCAGGACCATGAATTACAGAGGAGTTCAGGCTGGCAGCTCTCAGTAACAGAAGTCACAGACAAGAGAGAAATGTTGTGACATTAAAATGCGTTTTAATTAAAATCAAGCCAGGGAGTGTGTTCACCTCACCTGGCACTGCTGCTTGGTATTTCCATGGGGATACAACTTTATTGCCCAATCAAGATGCCATTTCCCAAAGTACCTGTTCTTGCCAGCCCAGATTATACACATACCTCCCCCTTAGGAAAAAAATCTGTCCAGGCACACACCCCTTATGAAAACAGAGCCAAAGCTTGGGGAGTCTCACCTTGCCTTCACAGCCACTGCTCAGATAAACCCTCAGGGGTGGCCCTAAGGTGGCTGGGAGCAGCCAGAGGGAGCGGGGCTTTCTTACCTGGGAGTGGCACTGGAAGCCAAAGTAAACCACCACAATGGTGGGGAGCAGGACGATGGTGAAAATAACAAACATCAGGAGCAAATTAATGAGAAAGACCAAGGAGTTCATGGTGCCTATGACCAGGGTCCACGCCAGGCAGCACCAGGGATTGCGTTGCTCCCTGGGCAGGAGCTGGTCATCCATGTCATAGGGTGGGAGGCCGGGGATCATCCGAGACTTTTCGGAGAGGTTTTCTGCTCCAAAGTCCTCAGTGTCCTGGGCAGACATTCTTCAAGGAGATCAGTCAACCCACGCTCTTATCCAAAATGGTTTCTTTGCTTTCGGAAGCAATTTGCAAAGGCTTTTTCTGCCTCTTCCACACGTGGATAAGAACCCTTAACCAGAGATCATTATGAAGCAAGGAAGTAAAGTTCTCTTTCCTTCTTTCTTTTCTTTGCCACCTGCTTCCTCAGGACCTCACCAGTACAGGTTGTTTTCTTGAGGTGGTTTCCCAGCTGTGTCCCAACCTCAGTTCCAAGTAGATCCGGCTGCTGGAAGTTTGGCAGTAGTTATTATTTTGGTTTAGAATCCAGAGTTTGAATCCTGAATTTGCTGTTGTTCTTCCCGGGATTATGATCCCAAGAGGTCCCAAACAGTTCCTTGGCTGTGATAGGCTGCTCAGTTCCAGAAGGTGACTGGCTTTAGTATCCTCCTCCCTCCCCTTTGAGCACTGCTGGTTCTTAGGAATATCAAGCACTGACAGGCACTTCCTTGTCTTCAAATCATGTTTCCATGCTCTTCACCCTGTCACCATGTAAATATTCCTGCTCAAGCCTCACCCCAGTGAGGTGACTGGTGAAGATAAAGAACAGGAGCTGTTTCTCCCCTCCCTGGAGTCCTCGCCCACACGGTGCAGACCTGGAAGCGGAGATGGGAGCGGTGTGTGGTGTCACTGCTCTCAGCTGTCTGCGCTCACAGACACTCAAATCCAGGCAGTGTCGTCCCTTCTGAGCCAGCTCTCAGCTTTGCAACACTGCTTTGTTTACAGAACAGGCTCAGAAGCTGCTCTCTGTGCTGGCCAATCCTTCACATCTGTCTCACCAGGGATGTGATTTAGCACTCAGCACCCAAGAGCCACACTCGAACCTTCCATCCCCAGGGCAAGATGGTCCCTCTCCAACTTCAATTATCCTGCCTCTGATTCATTTTCTGAAATTCCTCTCTACATTAAAAAATCTGAGAGAAATTGATAACAATCACTCTATACCTCAGAAATCATCTGTCCCCTGCAGTCATCACTGTTACTGATTGCAGAACATATTGATATTCTTGTAGTGAAGGCACAGCAATTATCAATTATTTAATCTGCCTCATATGATCAATATTATTTAAGAATTACAGTGGCATCTGCATGTTTATGTAGCCTTTTAGATACACTCATGGTAATAAGAGAGAGAGAGACTGAAAAACACTGAGAGAAGCAACCTTTAAAACAGACATCAGAGTACGAAAAGTCCATTTTCATCATGTTCCTTCCCATGGCTCCCAGGGGAGGTTGCAGGGCACTCAAGCTGCAAAATGTGAAATTTCTTCACAGATCTGTCCAGACATCCAGAGGGAAATAAGTGCTGAATCCATCCTGCTTTCAGTGCTGAGAGACAGTGTTAATAAAGCCTGAATCTGTGCAGGAAGCCAGATGGCATTGGGTGTAATAAATGTGACAAGTGGCACGGAGGCAATGAAAGAGTCCCAGTATTTACTCTGCCGTCTAAAAGCTGCTGATTTAAAGATGTAATATTTTTCAAGCTTGATTTATGCCTTCTAAGTCACACAAACACAAAGAAGCCAACAGAAAACTATAGGAAGAACAATCAAGGTTAGGCTTAAACTGTGGAAAGATGAGCTTGGTGCTGGGCAACTCAAAATCCTACAGTTGGTTTTACCATCTGGTGAGGGCACAGTGGAGTAGTACAACACAGAGTTGCTCAACTAGTCATAAAAACGCCATAAATTCTAAAAAGCTCTGCTAAATCCAGTGAAATTTTCCAAAGTTCTTTTGCTGTAATGAAAACGCATTGTAGCCTGTGGGAGGTCTGTAAATTTATTTTCCTTCGGAGAAAGAAATTCAACACATGCAGATCCTAATGATTCCTCTGATGCTGTGTTAAACAAATCGCTGTGATAGTAAGAGAGGTTCCCCAAGCCTCCAATTCTGTGAAATTTCCACTTCCTTAACAAGCACCTGCCCAGAAATGGGGAAGATATCTGGACGATGGAGCAATTCCTACCAGGAGCACCGTTGCTTTGAGATGCTGCAACTGGTAATGATTAAAGAGGGTCAGACAAATCCATTAGTTCTCTGACGCCAAGGACTGTTGCTCCTAAGGAATAATTTTCTGGCAGCACCATCTTGTGGTTTGCTACAGTTCATAAATTTTTATTTCATGTCTCACAATCTCTTACACACAGGGCGGTTCTGCCCAGGTTGGAATCGTCCCAGTCGCTGCGGACAGCACCAAATCTTTGCACGGTGCTTTAGCACTGCTGGTTTGAGCGCTTGTTGGAGTTACACAGCCCGGAAGCACGGAGGTGAGAGCACACAGTCTTAAACTGCGCCAGGGGAGGTTTAAGTTGGACGTCAGGGAGAATTTCATCACAGAAAGGGTGGCTGGATGTTGGAAGGGGCTGCCCAGGGAGGTTTGGAGTGCCCAGCCCTGGAGGTGTCCAAGGAGGGACTGGCCGTGGCACTCAGTGCTCTGGGCTGGGGGACGAGGTGGGCATCGGGCACAGGGTGGGTCCATGGGCTGGGAGGGCTTTTCCAGCCTCTGGGATCCTGGGATTCTGCGAGAGGGGACAAGGGAAGGCGTGGGGAGCGGGGCCGGGAGCCAGGGCGGGCGGAAAGGCCGGGGAAGGACCGGGGAAAGGGCTGGGGAAAAGCATCGGGGGAAGGAGCAGGAGAAAGAC
>VZRE01008066.1:33917-44616 GCA_013396775.1 Cephalopterus ornatus
CGGGCTCCCCTTTGTTCCCGGGCCCGTTGTCCCGGGGCCGGGCCGGGCAGGCCGCGGCGGTGGCGGTGGCGGTGGCCTCTCGGGGGTCGCTCGGGGCCCGGCCCGGCCCGGCCGCGGAGCGCAGGAAGCGGGTGATGTCAGCGCCTTTCCTGCGCCGCCCCCGCCGCCTCTCCCGTGATCGGGGATTGTGCGAAGGCGGATTTCTTTTGCGTCGTGACCTCGGGAGGCTTTTTGTTCCCCTGGGGAGCTTGGGGCCCAAACGGCCTCGTTGCTCGCTGAGCGTTAAAACTTTCCAGGCGTTTCCCAGCTGCCGGGCCTCGGCTGCTCAATTATATGCAAATCATAATGTTATTAGTTTCCCCTTCTCTTTCCACGCCCAAAAATCAAAAGTTTTTCCGGTATATCCTCATAACTTTCGGGTTTATCGGGGTTTTGGTTTTTTTTTCCCCTTTAAATCACTCTTTATTTATTTAATTGGAGCATATTTTCATACTTTTAAAAGAAATTTGGCGATTTAATGTATCGATTTGACTTACAGTATTTATGGTCTTGATAACTTAAGTAGCATTTCTAATTTTCCTTAGATCCCACTGAATGCACTCCCATCCTTACCCAGGCTTCTGGGTCTCAAATCTGTAGAAATTTCTCTTTGGAACTGCTGGTTTTATTCATGCCCGTTGTGGTTATCTCTTTTTTTTGTTTTGGTTTGGTCTTTTTTAGGTGGCTATGGCTACAGGACAGGTGCTATTCCAGCGGTTTTTTTATACCAAGTCTTTTGTGAAGCATTCCATGGAGGTAAGGGAACGTTAAATAACGTTTGTTATTTATGTGCATGGAGCCATATACACCTTTTAGTCTTTGCTCTCTTTTGGCAGGTTGTCATATGAGATGTGGCCAGTGTTAGTGACTAGCCTGGAGACTGTACTTTGTAGCTTTGTAAAATGATGTTGCTCTGTAATATTGATTTTTGTCAAATATTTACCATTTCCTTTTTTTACCACTGCGTTCTCTTGTTATCCCCCCCTTAAACTGTGGGACGAGATCAATTCCCGAGTTCCTCAGTATCAGGAACTGATGTAATATATTATATACTTCTTTTTCAGCATGTGTCCATGGCCTGTGTTCATCTGGCATCCAAAATTGAGGAAGCCCCGAGACGGATACGGGATGTGATAAATGTGTTCCATCGCCTCAGACACCTGAGAGAGAAAAAGTAAGCTGAGACTCTAAAATAATTTACTTTTCTTGTATTTTATTAAACTTCTGATAGCATCATTCCCTGTCTCATCAATCAGCATCTCAAAGAGATCTCCTAAGGGAGAGTTGACGCATTTTATTAAGTCTTTTTTTTTTTTTTAGGGTTTTAAATACTTCTACCTCTTATTTTTACACAAACACAGCCTGTTTATGAGCCCTCTCTGAGGTTAAGATGATCTCCAGAATGTGCCCTTGTCTTGCAGAAAACCTGTGCCTCTAATACTGGATCAAGAATATGTGAACTTGAAGAATCAAATAATTAAGGCAGAAAGAAGAGTGTTGAAGGAGTTGGGATTTTGTGTTCATGTGAAGCACCCTCATAAGGTTTGTACTGCATAAGTTCACTTCATAACCGGTGTTTCCTGTGCTGTAATGCTCTGAGGAGGCTGCCTGACTGCCTGGATTGTACATGATAACTTCAGTTAATTCAGAAAGATTAGTTTCTTACCATCCTGATGTTTTCTTTCTCATTTAAGAGACTCTTACTAATTGGTCTTGTATCACTGCTGAATGACGGCGAGGTGGATGCAGGTGCTCAGTATCCCTTGAAGTCAAATTGGATGAGTAGGTAGCTTTGGTGTTAGAAAATGTCTCTGTAATGTAGATTCTTGAGCAGAAAAGGAATTTGGGGACCTGGAGTTGTCATGATCTCTCCTTGTGGAAGGGTGCTGAGGTATTAAACCCGTCTGAGCTAGTTAGTGGGTTTTGTGTTCTAAAAGTTATGCTCAGATGTGAAGGGCTTGACTAGAAATGAGACAATTCTCAGTGTTTAAGTATCAAGTTTTAGGCTGGGGTGATACTAGACAGGTACAACTGCTGCAGGTTTTCAGTTAGTTACTATTATTACCATTAGTATTATAACTGTGGTAAAAGAACTTCCTACTTCTGTGCCAGCAGAACTTGGGATCTTCCTCTTTCCTCCCAAAACTGCTGTTGAAAGTCTTCTCTTTGAGCCAACTTGACATCCAGAGTTCCCTTGTGTCACCTACCCCAAAAGGCAGCTGCACTTGTTTGTTCAGTGGTGTGAACTTTGCTTTTAGTCCTCTGCTCTGCAGCCTTGTTTTCCTTTCAAAGGAAAAGCCCTTAGAGCCCAGCAGAGCAGTGGCACCCAGCGTGTTAGATCTGTTCTCTGCACACACTTCTCCCACTGCCCAGTGCAGGCAGCAGTGTTTCCTCCCATGCTGCAGCTAAAAGGAGCCCTGAGGTTTGTAGGAGAACATCCTTAGGTGGAAACAAGGCGCCTGGCTGAGGAGGAGGATGGATGGGCTCGGAACGTGGAGAGCTGGGAAGGCCAGAGCTGTGTGGATAACCACTGGGGATGGTGCAGACACTTCATGTGGAGTGTTGTAGCGCTTGAGAGAGGCTGACAGATGCCTCATGGATGTCCCTCTGAAATGAGTTGGTGGCTCTCCAGATGCTCGTTAATAACTCAATAACCCATATCTTCCAGATAATCGTTATGTACCTTCAGGTATTAGAATGTGAACGTAACCAACACCTGGTCCAGACCTCATGGTAAGTTGATTTTCCTTGTTCTAAGAGACCAGAAGGGGCAGTAGCAGAAATATGTCACTTGAGGCAGCATTGCTCAGGAGTGCTTGGGGCCACACCAGACAGATCCACTGTCCTTGGCGTGCCCCAAACTACTTCCCAAATGTTGATCGGCCTCTTAAGTCAGAGGCACTGTTTTAAATGGTAAGGTAGCTTTCCACCCTGCCTTCTCACTTCCCTCCTCTCTGCTTCCACTTTTCAGCTGAAGGGAAAATGTTGGGGTGGGGTTTAGTGTTTCTTTGGGTTTTTGTTGTTCATGTGTAGTTCAAGTCTGTCTCCAGTGCTGGGAAATGGCTTTTCCCAGGGCTTGAGCTCGATTACAGGTGTATCAAAACCTCAGCACAGATACATTTCTGTTATCTATGTGGATAATGCAAGTTGTCAGCTTCTAAGACTGGATAGATGGATAGACTGGATCCTTGTTTGCCAAGAAATGTCCTCTGCCTTATTGCTCTCGTTACAATAAATATTTGCTTGGGGGTGGGAAGCTTCTGTAAAATTCCAGGTCTTAAAACTTTTTAACGAATAAATAACACTTTGAAACCATAATGCTTTTTAACGATAGCGTGGTGTAAAAAAACCCTTTTAGTGAATCCAAAGACCATATTTCTGCTGACTGAACTGTCTGGTACTGTGACCTGTGTGTAGAGAACCAGTTTTGACTTTTCTTTTCTGTACTCTTTTAATCAAAGGGTAGCCTCTGAGGGTAAGTGACTAAGACTTCTCCTCTGCTGCCCATGGTGCAGGGATAGCTGCCGTCTTCAGTCAACCCAAAGCTCTCCAAAGAGAAGGCTGGCTCTAGACAGGTGGTATATACATGATAGTAGAGTAACTGGCCAACTGCTTCTTGTGCTTATACTTTTATTTTTTTATCGTGCATTTTTGACTGTTTGTATCTTTTATAACCTGACTGTTGAAGTTACGAGAGGGTTTTAATGTTCTCTTTCATAATGTGATGTGTTTTTAAGTGATCAAGCAAATTTAAGGCGGGGTTTAAGTCTTAAAGGGATGGATTAACGCAAAAAATACGAGTAGTTTGCATTTGTAAACTAGTCAGAGAACATTTGAGTGCGTGTTTGAAGCGTGGAGACAAATGTAATGCTTAGAGACACTTCCTGATTTCCCAGTACCATTGCATGGAGTACTGGAACGTGAGGTACGGACTGATCACTGCCAGTTACCTGCTTGTAATGGGAGGAGGAGGGAGGGAATTACCCTGCTAGAGAAATGGGTCAGATGTTGCAATAACACACCTCTGTGCTCATGTTGGTTGCTTCCAGAACCTGCAAACTGGTGGGTATCCAGTATAACTGGTTTTTGAAATGTGCGTTTTCACAACAGTCCCTTTTTCTTAAAATATTGTGACAAGGATTCACTTCCCCACGTGTCTGATTCCGAGCCCACAGGGATAAGATGTGCAGAGGCCAGACCTGGAGCAGGCATATTTTCTAATTTGGCAAATCAGAAGAAAGGCTGTGTGACTTCCAGCTGTGAAGTTCCACTTTTATCTCCTTTTTTTTTTTTTTTTTTTCCCAAAAGGTTTGCTCTCTCTTTGTAGTGGGACAAGAAAAGTAGGTTTTGAAGTTCTTTTTTTTTTTTTTCCCAGAAAGATGAGCTGATGGGTAGTGTTGCTTCTCTGGGGTAGCAGTTGCTCTTTGTGCAAACAGGAATGTAGGACGAGTGGGAGTTGGATACTCTTGGGATTCAAGTTCCTTTGTCTGCCCTTGTAAACTGGTTGCAGGTGTCTGGCCTGTGGTCTCTGCTTTGGATGTCTTGGGGGTCAGTGAATCCTTGTATACTGGGTACCCACACGGTTAATTACTACTTTTAAAACATAATACATTGAGGACTTTTATTGTGTCTGGTTTTAGTTTTTCTCCATCTGATATTTTGCTTGATATAAGTGCTGAAAAAACTAGATCTCTTAAAGCACATCAGCTGAGAGAGTCAGAGGAAGTTACTTTGTGTATTTAAGATTTAGCAGGATAATGCTTAAGTGTACTGACTGGAATATGTGCAATATTTTACAGTTTTCTCATTCTGTGAATATTCATTTTAAGCAACCTTACTGAAATGGGACAATTTGGAAACCTTATTTCATGTGCCAAAGAGGAGATCTGCCTGAATACTGACTGTTGTCCTGAACTGACGTTCCCAAACACCCTGATTTCTTCTATGGCTGATTTTTGCATCAAAAAGAATTCTCTCCTGGATGGAAAATCCTGTTTCTGAAGGAAATGGACCCCTTAAATCCCAGTGGGAGTTGTCACGTGCTGAAGAGGACTGCATTTTCCTGGGACAGCTACTGAAGGAGCTGCAGCTTTTGCCAGACATCTGGTTCTGCCCTATTGCAGGGAAACATGTGAACCTAAAATTCTATAACTGAGTACTCCAGACCATTATTGTATGTTGTCCTGATGAAAATAACTTTGTCTACTGCATGAGAGCAGGCCAGTAGAGATCCAGCAGGAAAAGTGAAGTCCAAATTGGTTCTCTTCTCACAGCTGAATTTTCAGCAGTCAGTCAGGCTTAATTCCTGTCACACATCCCTTCCCTTGAGGGATTTACTTTAGTTTTTCTCTTTTTTTTCCTAGTAAAAAAAAAAAAAAATCATTCAACTCTACTACTAGTCTAGTAACTGAATGCAGAAAGAAAATAGCCCTTTGTAGAAGTAAAACCAAAAGAAAAAAAAAAAAAACCAACAAAAAAAATAGCCCAAAGAGCTTTGCAGTGCCTTGCAACCTTCTGCTCTCCTGTCTTCCAGGAACTACATGAACGACAGCCTGAGAACAGATGTCTTCGTGAGGTTCCAGCCAGAAAGCATTGCCTGTGCATGCATTTACCTGGCTGCCAGGACGTTGGAGGTGAGCCACAATTCCCTGGATTTGGGGGGGGTTTTAAGCCTCCTCAGAGGAGCAGAAAGCCGAGCGTGTCTCTGTCTCTCCCTTTCAGATCCCGCTTCCCAATCGCCCCCACTGGTTTTTACTGTTCGGAGCAACGGAGGAAGAAATCCAAGAAATCTGCTTAAAAATCTTGCAGCTCTACACACGGAAAAAGGTTTGTTTCTTTTGTGTGTCTGGGAGCCCTCACTGAAAAAAAACCCCCAGAAAACCAAAAAACACCTTGTCCTGTTTGAAACCAAGGCTGGCGCGTGAAGGGAACAAGGACTAGTCGCTGTCTGGGATTCCTTAGATTTTCATTCCCCTCCCTGTGAGTGAGCCAGCAGGAAGTTCAGTTCGCTGAGTGTTGTCACCAACAGCGCTCCTGTGTTCACAGGTGGATTTATCCGATCTGGAAAGTAAAATAGAAAAGAAGAAATTAGCTATTGAAGAGGCAAAAGCACAAGCTAAAGGTCTGGTACCCGAGGGAGTCCCGAGTTTGGATAACACATCAGGATTTTCCCCTGCCCCAAAAAATGGTAAATAGTGGATAACTCGGTTTTAATAACTTTCTCATCTTTCATGTATATTTACCCCTTTGGGATGCATTTACAAGTGTGGTTTGGGGTGGGGTGGGGATTTTTTTTTTCAAGCTGGCTTCTAGCAACTGTTCAGCTGGCAGAGTTTGAGTAGCATTTGTGATTTCTTGAATCAGATAAAAGCTAAAATCAAATTAGTCTAAAATTAAGACTAGTTTAAACTCATATAGTGCAGGGGCTTGTTTTTATGTGGTTTTGGCAATAAATACTTGCAACTGGGCATGTTATGCTAAAGCAGTATTAAAGCAGAGGTGTGTTGGAAGCTCTGGCAGGAGTAACATTTTGGGGTGACGGGTGGGGAATATTTTCCTGCACTTCTTAGTTGAAAGTTTCCAGTCTGATACCTGTCTTGCCTGGAAGGTAACATTTACCATCATGTCCCCTCAGTTTACCTTTAAAATGATGCTGAATAACTGGCAAGAAAAGGAAGTTGCTGCTGTTCTGCCTTCAGTTCACTCCCTGGGGTTACTTCAATACTTTGGCAGAAAAGTTTCAGATTAAATTCTGCTTTCTGTGAACTTGTTCAGGTCTGTTTGTGGGTGGTTGTGTGTGTGTAAAATACAGCTGTACAGTTCTGATCATTGCAGAGATGGTGAGAGGGGGCGAGGGGAGCCTTCAGTCCTTTCAGGTACTTCCCATACTTGCAAAAAAAGATTAACAAAGGCTTGTTTTTCCAGAGTCTCCAAAGGAGGTTAAAGGAAATAAACCTTCCCCGCTACCTGTCCAGGCAATGAAGAATGCTAAAAGGAAAACAGAGGGAGCCAAAAGAACGAGCTCCAATAGCCCAGTGAATGGGTAAGGCCTCATATGGAAGCAGCTTCTTTCTTCCCACGACTACTTTAAGCAAAATAACTGAGTGTGTTTATTGTCTCTTGCAGTGTCCAGAAAGGGAGAGAGAGCAGAAGTCGGAGTGGGAGCAGAGATCAGAGTTACTCCAGATCAGCCTCGAGATCCGCGTCCCCCAAGCACAGGTTTGTGCTGCTGTCCGGGGGGGCTGTGCTGGGACACCCTCCCAGGCTGGCATCTCACAGCAGTTTGTCACCAAGAGGCTGTTAAGTGACACAGCAGTGTGTGCTGCTAGTGAAACTCCAGAATAAACTCCAGACTAAACTCCAAGCTGGGGCGTTTTGGTGACAGTGTCTTTATTATAACTGGGGCTGGAGAAAGGGATACCAGTTCCTAAAAATTTCTCCAGTAAGCAGGTGTTTTAGGACACGGTATTTAGTTCTCATGAACAAGAGAATGAAGTTCTCGCAATTTAGGAAAATGGTGTTTTCTCTCCTCTTTTCCCTAGGAAAAGCGAGAGTTATTCCACCTCCAGCGGCTCCAAATCCCACAGCCGCTCCCGGAGCCGCAGCGACTCCCCCCCGCGCCAGTTCAACCACAGCTCGGGCTACAAAGGCTCCAAGGTGAGGAGCTACAAGAAATCCAAAGACTACAAATACTCCACACACAAACCCCGCAAATCCCGCAGCCGGAGCTCGTCCCGCTCCCGGAGCCGCTCCCGGGAGCGCTCGGACCACTCCGGGAAGTACAAGAAGAAGAGCCACTACTACAGGAACCACCGGCACGAGCGCTCCCGCTCCTATGAGCGCGCCGGGCACCGCTACGAGCGCGAGCACCCCGGGCACAGCCGGCACCGCCGCTGAGGGCACGGCCGGGAACCCCGGGCACCCCCTGCTCCTGCAGCGTGGGGTTAAACCACCTCGCTCCCTGACGTCCATCCTGCTGGAGCTCTGTGCTCCTTCGTGAATCCAAAGGGTGAGGGGCTCGATGTCATCAATGTCCCGGTGACTGTTGTGCTGGAGCGTCACCCAGTTCCGCTCTGGATGCTCCCGTCCTGCTCTTTAGTGATTCCCGTCTGGGACTTCCACTTCCCTGTGGCTCAGCCCTTGGAATGCTGTGCCCTGTGGAACTGGAAGGCCCTGGGGCAGTTCCTAACCCCTGGGAGTGGCTCGGTGCTAACAAAGCTGTCTTTTCATGCTGACTCTGGTGTTGTAGGGATGGGAGGTGACTTTTCTAGCCCTGTTGCCTATATTAGGTTCTATGTGTATATATATTTTGCAGTGTTACAGTACAGTATGGGAATATGGCCTTACTAGCCTTTACACTTTATCCACAATTGTAAATAAGCATTTGTTTAATACAGGTGAAGATATATACAGAAAATTCAAAACTTGAATTCTATAAAAAACAAAACCCCTGTGTAGAAAATTCTGATAAATGTGAAAGTATTTAGCTCTGTGCATTGAGAGTAGTATATTTTTATCTGTGCAATGCTGTGTGCAGGCCACCAGCTCATAAGACATTTCCTATATATACGTTTTAAGTGGTTTGAAATTCTTTACTCAGGATCTTTGACACTCTGAAGAATTAGTAGTTTGTCAATCTGCATGCTTGTTGGAGAACAGAGCGTTTAAAAGCAAATTAGCAAACCCCCACAGCCCAGTAGTATCAGTTCTAGTGGTATATCTGAGCTGTTACTCTCTCATGCTCCCTAATTTCATTAAAGTATTTGATTTTCTATTAAATTTACTTGATAGTAGTTTCTTATGAGCTACACCACTGTGCCTACTCATAAGGAAAGAAATTTGGTGCTGAAGAGATTATCAAATTGTAGCGGGGTTTAGACATCAGATTAAATCCCTGTTCCCTTGAAGATAAGAATTTTGGGGTGTTCTATTATTTTAGGCATCTCTCCAGTCAATCCCAAACAAAACATCCCCGCAGTCCGCAAAGATCTGAGCTGGGAAGTACATTTCCCTGCCTCCAGGTGTAGCTGGCAGGGTCCAGCCGAGGTTCCTGAGCAGGGCTGGCTCTGGGGCTCCTCACCTGTGCCGTGAGGAACAGAGTGACAGGGAGCACGTGGGGTCTGGGAGGGTTGCACCCTTTGCTCTGCGAGCTCTGGGCCAGTTCTTGGGGGGTGAAAGGGCTGAGCATCTGTGGTGCTTTTGGTGCGAGGCCACAAGGACCCCCTGGGACATTTTAGGAAGTCAGTGCTGCTGCTGAGCACAGCGGAGGTCCCGTGGCTGGAGCTGGCAGAAGAGGAGGAGCTGAAATCAAAAATAAAGCCCCACATTTTTATGTGCCTGCACACACAGGTCTCAGCTCTCAAGGTGAGTTAACGACTTTGTTTTCTCAGCATCTGGTGACTCAGGGTTCTTGCTCATCAGAACATCTCGGGTTATTCAGTGATCCTTGCTCCTGGTGCTCAGATTCCAAGCACAGAGTTTTATGCCTGATTGGGATTTTTGAAAAGCTGCTGCAACCCCACCACAATGCTTTGTTGTCACAGGGGGAGTTGTGAAATGCACACCTGGGAAGGAAGGTAACGGATTAAAGCACCTGGAAAAGGAAGAGTGTTGAGTGTTTGTGAGACAGAGAGGGCTGGAAAGGAGCTTTATTGGGAAGAAAAGGAGATTTGAGTATCCAGGGCAGCCTTTCTTGCTGGCTTCTGCCACCTCCAGTGTGGGCACAGAGATGAGCTTTGGGGACCTGGAATCCAGGCCGATCCAGGAGCTACTGCTCATCTTTGCTCACAGCCAACACTTGGTGTGTCTGAGGGCCTGAAGAACGTCTGCAAGTGTCTTGTCACCTTCCTCTCACTCTGAGAGCGTGAGAGGAACATTAAGCCTTTGGACGCTTCCAGATATGTAAATCCCGTACATTTCTGGAGCTACTGCAGTTACTCAGAAATAAACCAACAAATGAGAAATGAGGCAGACCCAGCAACTGTTGGAGGCTTTTCCCACAGAATTTTAACAAATTACCAAATCTCTTCATGGTTCAGTCTCCCAAGACCAAGGGGAGAGGCTATCCCTGACCTCTGTTAGGATGGAGTTAATGTTTTAAAAGCGCAGTGAGCTTTTAATAAAGAAAACACAATATTGTGCTAGCAAATGTAATTAAAGCCTTTATCCCTACATATACCAGTTTCTCTATGAGTGTGTGTGGATCAGGAATAAATAGGTTGTTGATTTGGGAAGGCACACGCGAGCCCTGTGGGAAATACTGTGAGGATTAGCAAAGGCAAGGCAGCCTGTGGTCAGGGCTCTCCTTGTTCCCTGCAGGAGTTCGTGGAGCGGGGCTTGGGAGCGAGATGGGCTCGGGGCTTTGTGAGAGGGGGAAGAGCGGATCCACCTTCCTCAGTCCGAGCCCCTTCCTTCCCTACCCGGGGGAGGCGCCGGGCGGGGGCGGGACCGGGACGGCTCCGCACCGCTCAGGTTGAGAACCGCGTGTGGTTGAGAACTGCGCCGGGAGCTCAGCGAGCCGGGACCAGCCGGGCCGGGACCCGATGTCCTGTCTCGAGCCAGCCATGGCCCAGCCGCGCTGCCGCTCCGTGCTCATCACCGGCTGCAGCCGCGGCATCGGGCTGGGGCTGGTGCGGGGGCTCGCGGCCGCCACCCCCTCCCC
>VZRE01008066.1:44660-56315 GCA_013396775.1 Cephalopterus ornatus
CGGGGCCCCCGAGAGGGCGCGGGTACCCGGGCCGGGGGCGCAGGGGGCCCCCGGGGGCGGGTAACGGGGAGGGAGGCGAGGAGAAGGCACTTTAGGAAGCGCGGAACATCTCGAGCATCTCCGCGCCCAAGAGTCGGCAGCGAGTGCCCGGGGTGGAATTGGATGGAGCTGGGAATGGGATAGAGGCGAGGATGGAATGGAGCTGGGGATGGGATGGAGCGAGCATGTGATGGGGCCGGGGGCTGAGCTCCAGCCCGGGGCAGGGACCGGCGCGGATGGAGCCGGTGCCGGGGATGTCTCCGAGGCTGGAGCAGGGGGATATCCTCCACTATCCTCCACTCGGGAGCGTTCCCGGGAGGAGTAGAGCGAGCGGGACACTCTGCAGCCCCCGAGCATCTCCAGCGCTCCTGCTGCCCCCCTCCTCTGATCCCTGAGTTTCTCTCTGGATTCGCAGCTGGAGGTAAGTCTGCCTTGGCCTTCTGCCGTTTTGCGCGGACCCGGAGCCCTGCCAGGGGTAGTGCATCTCTCGGAAACATTCCCAGTGGGACCTGTCACAGCTTTCCTTGTCTCTCCATGCGGTGTATCTGTGTCCCCAGAAGGGGCTGTGCCCTGTTTGCTGTTTATCTTTCTCCGCTGCACTTGCAACAAGCGAGGGAGCCCGAATGAATGATGAATTCCACACTCAGTGAATTCCACACTCCTCTCAGTGCCGCCGTCGGCCGGGCAGGGCCCAGCGCTTTCTGCTGAAAACAGCAGCTTTTGTTACCTGCTGCTGGTGCATCCGTTTGCAGCCCTGTTCCCCGTCAGCCCACGTCCCTCCTGCTACAGGGTGTTGGGACTCCTTCCCCATCCCTGAGCTGCTACAAATGACTGTCAGACAAATTTGGGAGGCAAATTGATGAGGGTTATCAGTCACTTTGTGGCCTCCAGTGGTGCATTTCATCTTGACTCTCCTCAGTAAGGTGGAATTAGGGCAGCACAGTCGTATGTACAGGTATCTCCCTATTCCTGGTGCTCCAGAGCTGCAGGAATCTGAGCTCCTGGCTCCGTGACTGTCTCAAAGCCCTCTGTGATGCCACAGGCATTTGGAGGGAGAACTGATACCTAAAGCCCTATTTCTGCATCTGCCCTATTTCAAGGGAAAGGCAAATTCCCTGGCACGTGCAGAGGTGAACAGAACCTGTTTCTTCTGGTGGATTGGATTCCTTTCACACAAACTGTGATCACACCACGGCAGCAAGAAACCAAACAGCCACTTTGTTTACTGCTTAGCTACATGAACCCTTAAAAACGTGGTGCTGAGGGTCTCCTTCAAGGATGTGGTGCAGGGTTGCTCAGGTAACACCTGCACCCTGACCACCAGAAGCTTCTGCTGCTCTATACAGGTATACAGGTACTTGTGAAACTGCAGAGAAAAGTCTTAATTTCCTGTTTTTCTTGTAAAATAAAAAAATCTCTCCAGCACAAAAGCACGTTTAGGATATTTCTGAATAGAAGTGCTGAGAAACAGCCCAACTAGGCTGAAATTAGGTGCACAGGCTGCCTTTCAGAGCTCTGTGGCCCCTGTGGCTCCCCCTCACCCCCTTCTGCACCACCTGAGCTGCTGAGCAGGAATCCGCTGCCATTCTGTTCCCTTCTAACTCCTGTTCCCACACCTGGCACCTGTCCCAGCCTATTTCCCTTAGGGGTTGCACAACACCGGTGCAGCAGCGGCACAGGGAAGCAGCAGAGACATCTGACCTGTGTCAGATAGAGATCTCTCGCCGAGCTGTTTGTTCTGAAGCTGCTGGAGCCGCTGCTGAGGGAGGTTCTTTCTCTTTTCCACCAACTGGCCGTGTGTTCAGCAGTGATTTCTCACTATAATGGTCTCGGATCGATTACATGGAGAAGCGAAATGGTTCCTTCAATAGGAAGAGCTTCCTAGGAAACATTACACGGCCATATCTTAACATAACTCATTGGGTTTCTTACGTTGTATTCAGTACCTAAAATTCTCGAGCAAAAAGCCTGGTAAAGCTGCCCAAGGAGATTAAACAGCCTTCAGACAGTGCAGGGTGTCTGGGAAGAGTCTGGGTCACTCCTTGCCTGCGGTAAAACCTGGAAAGTCTGCTGGCAGCGTGTCCTGTAGGCAGGAAGTTGGCCCAGAGCCACATTCCAGGAACCCCGGTGGGGATTCTGCAGGACACATGGGGTGCATCCTAAGCTTTTTGGTTTTTAGGGGGGCAAGGTTTGTCCTTGGTAGATCAGGGTGGGTTTTTGTTCTTTGTGAGGACCTCTAGGCCATGTGCTGTGCTTTGGCAGGACATCAATAGAAGCCTCTGCAGCCAGCTGAAAGCAGATTTCTAACAGATGGGTTTGGAAACTCCACAAGGGAGAGAAATCTTTACTAAAGGTGCTGTGGTGATTTTCACCAGTGTTATCTGCCCCATCTGCAGTGCATGGAGTTGGCACAAAACCCTGTGACCTCCTGAGTGTTTGCACTGTGCTGCTGGTCCTTTGGGCCGGCACAGGGCGAGCAGGGACCTGCTGGAGCCTCCAGCACTGGGATTGTTCGTGGGAGCACAAATTCAGCCGGTGATCTCCAAGCTTGGATCCAAGCTGGGAGTGTTGCTGGAGTGTGCTGTGGTAGGAAAAACAAAGATTCAGTGAATTTCTCTTGATTGTTTTTGGTTGGATTTTTTTTTTTCCCTTTCCCAGAGAGAAACCTTTGCCTTCGTTGACTTTTCCATCAAATCTTGAACACCCTGAGTTCAGGTTCCTGCTCTCTAGAGACTGGCACTGCAGGCTTGGCTTAGGACACATGAAATGGGCTTTGCCCAACTAAGACCTTTGCCCAACTTGCTGACCATTCAGACTGGGCTGTGAAGTTGAGTGAGTTCTTTCTCTGCACACCTGAGTGTCAGTGCTTGCTTTTTCTCTTGACAGCAATTCAAGTCTAATTCTGTTTCCTCCCACTTTGCTTTGTGATCAGTGACCATAAGAAATATCCTCCTTAAAATGAGTGCACTGTCCCCCACTTCTTCGCTTGGTTTAGAGGATGAACTTGGAGAACAGCAACTTTGGACAGTTCCTTTAAATTCTGCTCTGCTCTAATTTGGCTAAGTAGCATTTTCCCGTTGCAGAACACAGAGGGGAGGGAAAGGATGGGAAAAACTTAAATGAAGAGGCTTTAAAAAATCATCTTCCAGTTTTTAGAGGAAAAGTGATGAAATACTCTTAGCTGCTGGCAAATACAGTGTCCACCTTGGGCAAGAATGTCTCAGCAGTGATGACTGAACACTTTGCAGTCTTCCAAACGCTGGACACAGAGAAGAGCCCTTGAAGACCTGACTTGAGGAAGATGTTGGGGAAGGCTGACTTTGCTTTCCTCTGCTTACCAGGGAAAGCAGCACATCTCCTGTAACTCCCTAACCTTGGGATAATGCTGAACAGCTGCAGGCTTTTGCATGTGAGTCTGTGCTGGCAGAAGTTGTAAAAACTCGAGTTCTTGTGCTGAGTAGCTCCTAGGTGGCCTCCCCAGAACATTTGCCTAACAAATGGGCTGCAGATCACACGATAACATGCAGCAGGCCCGCAGGCACATCCAGATAACCGCTGCCGCTCCTGGAAAAGTACCATCGGGAGACTCCTCCAGCCACACTTGGATTCCAATCTACCTTTACTTGGGCTGCTCCAGCACTGCGAGTGGAAGCAGCTACAAATCTCCCGCAAAATAATCCCGATGTCCTGTCTTTGCTCTCCAGATGGACCAAACCCCAGTGCAGCCTGCACGGGCTCGTGGACACAGCTGTAATTATCCCCACACTCCTGCTCGTCTTTCTTACTCTGTCCTCCCCCACCTTGCTTTCCCTCAAAAGGGGAAAACTCTGACCTAAAGTCTAGGACTGCACTTTGAAATGGTGTAGTCCCCCTAGTCCCTGCTCTGAGGAGGGAAAAGGAGGAGATGGCCACGGTGTAAATCTGTTCCCAGAGCTGGATGTGGGACCTCAGCACAGGAGCACCCCCTGTTCCTCCTGCTCTGCCCACAGCCCGAGTGTGTTCCCAGGTGGATAAGGAATCCTTAAGTTCCTCGCTGCTCAAGAGTCCCCTCCAGAGCTCCGGAAAGCTTCCAGGGCTTAATGTGCTGTTTCCCTTCCTCTGAAGTAGGAGATAGTGTTACCGGTGCTGCTGTGCCTCTTCCCCAGTCAGACACGGAGCTCTCCTGCTCCTCAAAGGCTCTGTCAGCTTGGGAGTCCTTTTTTCCCTTAATCCATGTTTTAGTCATGTGGTTTGCAACTGGGAAGAGCAGTTGAGCAGGGATAGATGTGTTATATCAGGCAAAGGGGGCATTCCTGAATATACATCAGGCACGGAGGGCATTCTTGAAGTCTTTCTAATTTGGGGTTATTGCAGTATTGTTGTTTCGGTTGGTTTTTCTTGGAAATGTTTTACACTTCCTACAGCATTAAGGTCTGGCTTTTCTTGAGTCAGAGAGGACTGTGGGGCTGGGCAGTGCTGGTGGAAGCTGTTACACACTTGAACACTGAGTTGGCCGTACATTGGGATAGGACATAATCTGTCTCAGAGGGACACAGAGGATACACCTCTGGCTTTGTCCTGAGTGCAAGCAGGATGATGTGGAGGATACCCAGGCACCCTTATCCTGACAAAGCTGCCCACAGGCTGTGTTTGTTTGGCTTGATTGCTTCCAACTGGCCCAGCAGAGCCAAATCGTTTCCAAGGGCTGTAACTGGAGTGGATAACGCTTTTGTAAAGACGGCAAAGTAAATCTTGCTAAATGACAAAGGCAACAGAACATTCCTGGTTGAAATCTAGCAATAAATACCCTGTGTGCTGAGGAATCTGTATCTGGAGCCTGGAATGCCAGAGGATCTTGTTTAAATCAGAGTAGGCTGACTCTTTGTTAACAGTAATTAAAAATCAGCAAGCAGGAAACAACAGATGCTAACCAGAGTTTAATTTTCTTGTTGGACTCCCTAAGAGTTGATTCTCAGGGGTGACTATTTGGGTGCAGGGCAGTTCTAGGGCTACTATGCTAAACACAGAATTAGGGCTTTGTGTTGTGGTTTTTTTGTTGGGTTTTGTTTGTCTTGTTTGTTTTTAAGTTGGCTGTCACAGCACACTAACTAAAAATGCCTTAGCTGGGATATGTTGGCTGGACCTGCTTGTCTCTGTCCTCGTCTCCTCATGTTCCTTCCAGTCACAGTAGGGGAAAAAATAGGTTTTCCTGCAATTTTTAGATTTCCTAACTGGATTTTTCAGCTTATATCAGATGTAACATTCTTGAGGACCAAAGCTGTCCCGGTTACCTTTATGCCTGGAAGCTGCTTCTGAGAAACTTAAACCACTGCAGTGGGAGCCACTTGTTAACTAAGTAATTAACTAACTGGAAAAAACATTGAATTTTAAAACTGATTTTCATGCAGTGATTGTAATTTCATGCTGTTTACGTTCTGGAGAATGCTTAATGTTACAGTGTTTGGAGTTCTTAATTGAAAATATTGCTTACTCACTTCAGAAGCCTCTCAGTTGCTGTTGCTACACAAAACAACTCTGGCCTTTTAGCAGGAGTTAGTAGCTTGTTTCTGTCAGAGAATAAAGCATATAAATAAATGAGCTATAAATAAATGAACAAACCCTGAGAGGCCAGAGCACTTCTGGAGTTTATTATCAATTAAGTGATACTGTCAAACTGAAATCCAGTGACAGTCTAAAGCCATGTAATTATTGCAGGCCTTGACATGGCAAAACTATTTCATCCTGGACTATCAATATGCAAGACAGTGTGTTCTGGGCCTTTAATTTATTGAAAACTGCCCCACTAAGCCCTGTCCAAGGGAAGGAATGTCTTCTGGTTTTCTGCTTCTGACTTGTTCTCCTTCCCCCTCCCCTTAATAGCCTTAACTGCAGTTGTAGATTGGCCTCAGTGGGAGAACAAATTTCCCAAACAAGCCTGGAGAGAATCCTGCGGGGTATGAACTGAGATAAAAGTTGTAATGCATGATAGTTTGTCAGAGGACACCGAGTCCCTAAGTGTCTCCAAGTGGCAGAGAAGTATTCCTTCAAAACCAGCCCTCCTGACCCCCATTCCCAAAGGGCTCCTAAAGAAAGGGATTTGCTCAAGCCGGAATGTTTGGCCAGGTTGCTCTGTCTCCTGAACATGGCTGGGAGTATGCAATCCATCTGTTATGTTTGGCCACGCTTCCCACTTGGCTGCATGGCACAGAAACTGAAGTATTCCAGCTGGGCCTATAAATCCAGTTTGGACACACTTTGTCTAGCCGTAACACCACAAAGTCCTGATTTTCTCCAGGAACACCAGTCTCTGCTGAGAGGCACTCAGCAGATGACTGAATTATAGCAGGGAATATTATTGTTGCATGGAACCGGTTTCATGTGTGCTTCACCTTCAGCTACAAGAACAGACGCTAATGAGGCTGCTGGGGAAGCGGAATTTCCATGGGAAAGCTGCTTTTCCTGCAAACAGTAATTCCAATTTAAGCGTTCCTGTTGCCCTGAAGTGATGTGTAGCGCTAGCTGAGCTTCAGAAGAATGATGCTTTTCTTACAGAATTGGGGAATTACTGGCTTTTTACTGGAATGCTGCCTGAGCCCTGGGGCTGCTGTGGAGCTGCTGTTTGCTGCTTACACTGCAAACACACCCCGGAGGTGAACACACTGAGAACTATCCCACTAAAAACCCAGCATGCTGGGATCTGACTAAGCAGGGAGAGAGTCCAGTTTCTTGGAGCAGTTGCTCTGGCTCTCAGGAAAGCTGCTCAGCAGGTTTGAAAACAAAGTAGTATCGATGTCTTCAGTCCAGCCATGAAAATATTTCAGTTACAGTTCTGGAGATGCAGATCTCAAACTGTTTTATGCAATAGCCATGAGATCTCTCTCTGTCTGTCTGTCTCTCTCTATATATATATATGTAGAAGATAACAAAAAAATTTATTCTTCCTAGGAACTCCAGCAGCTGAGCAAGCAGTACAGCAATATCAAGCTCCTCCAACTGGGTGAGTAAAGGGATTTGTTTCTGTCCACTGAATATGTTCAACTTCCTCAGGTGAGTGAACCTTAAGAACCTGCTCTCCTGGGTGATCAGTAGCTGGACATGATCTCCAGCAGCTAAAAAACACCTGGGGAAACAAAATCTATCTAAAATCTTCCATGATTTGTGACCTGCGTGCTGCCTAAATGTCCCCACTCAGCTTTAGCTTTGGTTTGGGCACGTGTTGTGTCGTGCCAGACAGACTCTGATCCACACTCTTCGCTGTTCACTGTGCCTCCTCTGTGCAGATGTGGTCTGTGAAAACAGCATCAAGAAAGTAGTCAAGGAAGTGGAAGAAATCGTGGGGGACAAAGGGCTGAACTGCCTCATCAACAACGCCGGCATCAACGTGCTCGCCTCCTTGGAAGAGGTCACGGCAGAGACAATGCTCACCATCTATGAAACCAACACTGTTGCCCAGCTGATGGTGACCAAGGTAAGAACTGGAAGGAATGTGCTTAATCTGGGGTACTAAAGAGGGTTTTCTCTTACAACCAAAGTGTTTTTCCCCTCGGAACTGCACGGATACGGTTCTGATATTGAACTGCATGTCTGGAGAGCAGCAGTTTGTCAAGGATCTTTCTCTGCATTTAGATCCACCTGGGGTGAGGTCACTTCAGTGGACAGGTGGAGTTAGGAGGTGGGTGGGTAGAAGAGTCTGAAGGTCCTCTCTACTTCCCGCTGGCTGCTGTAGAAAGGTTTCTTATGGCCACCGAGTCTGAGGAGCCATCACCACTTTGTGCTGGTGGTACTGGAATTCTTCAAGAGTCTGGCTTGCCTTGAATGGGGAAATTAGGCAGACTAAATCAAACCAAAATCATGAAATTAAACCAAACTCTTGTTTTCCCAGGCTTTCCTACCCCTCCTGAGGAAGGCAGCCCAGCTGAGCACAGGAATGGGCTGCCACAGAGCTGCTATTATCAACATGTCCTCTCTCGCTGCCTCCATGCAACTCGTCCAGGCAAATGAGATGTTCCTCAAGGTGTATCCCTACAGGATAGCCAAGGTTTGTGGGCTCCCGTGGGCTGTGCTCCCTGGCTGAGGGCAGGCTGGGAATTAGAGACCATGCTGAGCTTAGGATGGTGATGGGAGGTGTGAAGCACCTCCATGGACACAGAAACCGTGCTTGTTCCTCACGTGGGTGGAAGTGGGACCTGTCAAACACCTGGAGCGAGCACGGGAACTTCTGAAGAACAGGCTCCCAAATCACTGCTGTGATTCAGAGGGCTTTGGCATTCAGGGAAGAACTGATGCCATGAAATGTGTGTGCTGTCAGCTGCGTTCCTCTCCAGTTGAGGCGAGATAGCACGGAACTCAGCAAAAGGTGTGCTGACCTGTACGTGGTGATGCTGGTTAGTGAGAGGTGGGATTTTTAGTTTTCTCACCTCCAGAGACTGAGTTTGTACAGATAGTCAAGATCAGACACAGAGTTTCTCCTACACCACCTACTCATAAGCTGTTAAACGCTTGTTTTCCCCGTTCAGAAGTAAAGGAAGGTTTGTGTAGTGATTATTGCAGAAAAACACGGTCCTTATGTCAACATTATTTTCCTCACAGCTCCTTAGGAGTTTCAAATGCTACTGAATCTTCCATCATAACTTTGGGCAGTCAACCGATGGTTATAGAGCTTTCCCAATGCTTCTATTAACAGATATCTCTGAGAATGAAGGTCCAGTAAGTCTGGATAAGTTACTGTGATCCTCTTACTGCCAGAATGGTGGAAGGGAGGTGCCAATTAGCTTGGTTTGAGGTCTTGCTCGAGGTTTATAAACCAGCACCCTAATAGACGGTTCCCACTCTCGCAGACTGCACTGAACATGATCACCAGGTGTCTTGCTGCAGACTTGAAATCGGATGGAATACTCTGTATTTCTTTGCATCCAGGCTGGCTCCAGACAGACATGGGTGGAAACATGGTAAGTGACACCTCTGAAAATGTGAAAGTAGGGCTCCCTTGTTATTCCAGCCCCTGGCACAGTGTTCACCTGCATGTGCTGCAGAGGAACACTGTGAAGCAGGAAAATACGTCCCTCTTGAGTCTAGTAACTCCTTAAATGCATTTGATTCGCTTCCGTAGGAAATTCCCAGTAATGACCTAAGCTTGATTCTTTCCAGGCTCCCATGCAGGTGCAAGAGGCTATCCCAGGTATTCTCTCTGTTCTGGACCGTCTTGGTGAAAAAGAGAATGGTTCCTTCCTGGACTGGCAAGGGGAAACTCTGCCATGGTAGAAGTGCACAGGTTACTACAGAAACAGCATGTCAGTCACAATCTAACCTCTCATGTCTGTGTCTCTGGGGTTTTCTCACGCACTAGTTGAAGTAGCCAGTCTGATATCAAGCCTCTCTAGGTGTATTTGAAAAGTAAAGTGGCTGACTCTTTCACTTGGTATTGCTACTGCTCTGTTCTAACGCTTCCTGCAAACACTACTGTGCTCTTGGTGGTGGGTATCTCCTGGAACCGTCTGAAACGGATTAAAACCTGCAAGTTAAATCCAGGGGCTGGTTCCTCTTCACTTCCAAAACCAAAGTGGGCCTCTTGCTCTCTGCAGAATTGGCCTGACCTGACCTCAGAGCAAGGCCAGCGCAGGCTGTCAGATCCCAGTATGCTCAGTCTGCTGGAGACACGTCTCCAGAAAAAAGGTACTTTGGTTTCCTTCGGTCCTAACTGAGCCAAGGCTGAAATTGCCCAGCTCTAAACCACGTGAATTTGGTACTTCTGTAAATTCCTTGGCAAACTGTCCCCAGGTTGACAGCGTACACCAGGCATTGCTTTGTTCCCAGTGGGTGACTAACATCCTGATATGGGGGTGGGAATGTTGTTTTGTACATAAACTTCTGAAGTGTCTTCAATAAAGTCTTGTTTAAAAAACCAGTCTGTTTACTGAACTACATCAGTTAATTTCTGGTCATTGGTTTCTCTTCCCTGACCAGAGAACTGCACTTCTCCCTTGCAAGAAGGAACTCCAGCCATTTCTGCTCCCTTTCAGGCTAGATGAGTTTGACATGGTGGGGTGTAAAACTGAGACAGACCCTTGTTCTGGTCTGAAACACTAAAAGCAGCTGGTGAATAAATCCCTTGTGTGCTGCTGAGGGAGGTATAAAAGCAGAAAGTTCTTTGAAGTCTGGGATTGGCTTCACCATCCCTCCCTCATGCCAGCTGATTAGGTACTTTCATGCTGTGCCAATGTGGTGGGTTCCTGCACCAAAGTAACAAAAGACAAACAGCAGCCGGGTAAGAGGGAGAGACAGGTGTGGCTGTGCCTGGACAGCAGCCACCGAGACCTGCCTGCGGATGCAGATGAGGGTGTGTAAGGGAGAGGTGTCTGCCCTCCTTCCATGACCCCCAGGTCAACAGGGATAGACAGTCTCACTGGAACAGAATCACAGGATCACTGAGGTTGGAAAAGGCCTCCAAGAACATCAAGTCCAACCTTTGACTGACCTCTGCCTCGTCAACTAAACCGGAGCACTGAGTGCCACATCCTTGAACACCTCCAGGGATGGTGACTCCACCACCTCTCTGGGCAGCCCCTTCCAACGTTTAACAACCCTTTCTGTGCAGAAACTCCTCCTGAAGTCCAAAATTCCTCCTGATGTGGCTTGTTGTGCCACGCTTCCGCGCTCAGACCTGTTTCAGTGAGGTGCAGCTGTGACTCAGCAGGTGAACACAACACAGACATGGACTTTCCAAGTGCGACTGAGGTGCCTGTGCAAACCTGCTGGGTGAGGGACACGCTGGGTTTGAATTGGTGGAATGATTTATTTTGGATCGAAGCCGGGGAAGGGCCTGGAGCACCAGGAGAAGCTGAGGGAGCTGGGGGGGTTCCATCTCGGATGCTTCCACAAGGTCACTGCGACCAGGATTGTGAGGGGTCGTGAGGGACCGTGAAGGACTGTGAGGGACCATGAGGGACCATGGAGGGCCGAGACTATGAAGGACTGTGAGGGACCATAAGAGACCATGAAGGACCATGAGGGACCATGAAGGACCATGAAGGACTGTGAGGGACCATGAGGGACCGTGAAGGACTGTGAGGGACCATGAGGGACCATGGAGGGCCGAGACTATGAAGGACTGTGAGAGACCATAAGAGACCATGAAGGACCATGAGGGACCATGAAGGACCGTGAGGGACCATGAGGGACCATGAAGGACCATGAAGGACTGTGAGGGACCATGAGGGACCATGAAGGGCCAAGACTATGAAGGACTGTGAGGGACCATAAGAGACCATGAGGGACCATGAAGGGCCGAGACTATGAAGGACTGTGAGGGACCATAAGAGACCATGAAGGACCATGAGGGACCATGAGGGGCCATGAAGGGCCATGAAGGACTGTGAGGGACCACGAAGGGCCGAGACCGGGACCATGAGGGCCTGTGAAGGACTGCGAGGGGCCATGAGGGTCCACGAAGGGCCATTAAGGACCATGAGGGGCCGTGAGGGACCATGAAGGACAGTGAGGGACCGTGAAGGACCATGAGGGAACATGAGGGACCGCGACCACGAAGGACCGTGAGGGACTTATGAAGGGCGAGACTGGGACCGTGAGGGGCTGTGGGGGACCACGAAGAACCATGAGGGACCACGAGGGACCCGGCGG